>OY821518.1:175553018-175687874 GCA_963682025.1 Cordilura impudica | reverse complement strand
AATTTTATTTAATTTAATTAATTTAATTTAATTTAATTTAATTTAATTTAATTTAATTTAATTTTAATTTAATTTAATTTAATTTAATTTAATTTAATTTAATGTTAATTTAATTTAATTTAATTTAATTTAATTTTATTTAATTTAATTTAATTTAATTTAATTTAATTTAATTTAATTTAATTTATTTAATTTAATTTTAATTTAATTTAATTTAATTTAATTTAATTTAATTTAATTTAATTTAATTTAATTTAATTTAATTTAATTTAATTTAATTTAATTTAATTTAATTTAATTTAATTTATTTAATTTAATTTAATTTAATTTAATTTAATTTAATTTAATTTAATTTAATTTAATTTAATTTAATTTAATTTAATTTATAATTTAATTTAATTTAATTTAATTTAATTTAATTTAATTTAATTTAATTTAATTTAATTTAATTTAATTTAATTTAATTTAATTTAATTTAATTTAATTTAATTTAATTTAATTTAATTTAATTTAATTTAATTTAATTTAATTTAATTTAATTTAATTTAATTTAATTTAATTTAATTTAATTTAATTTAATTTAATTTAATTTAATTTAATTTAATTTAATTTAATTTAATTTAATTTAATTTAATTTAATTTAATTTAATTTAATTTAATTTAATTTAATTTAATTAATTTAATTTAATTTAATTTAATTTAATTTAATTTAATTTAATTTAATTATTTAATTTAATTTAATTTAATTTAATTTAATTTAATTTAATTTAATTTAATTTAATTTAATTTAATTTAATTTAATTTAATTTAATTTAATTTAATTTAATTTAATTTAATTTAATTTAATTTAATTTAATTTAATTTAATTTAATTTAATTTAATTTAATTTATTTAATTTAATTTAATTTAATTTAATTTAATTTAATTTAATTTAATTTAATTTAATTTAATTTAATTTAATTTAATTTAATTTAATTTAATTTAATTTAATTTAATTTAATTTAATTTAATTTAATTTAATTTAATTTAATTTAATTTAATTTAATTTAATTTAATTTAATTTAATTTAATTTAATTTAATTTAATTTAATTTAATTTAATTTAATTTAATTTAATTTAATTTAATTTAATTTAATTTAATTTAATTTAATTTAATTTAATTTAATTTAATTTAATTTAATTTAATTTAATTTAATTTAATTTAATTTAATTTAATTTAATTTAATTTAATTTAATTTAATTTAATTTAATTTAATTTAATTTAATTTAATTTAATTTAATTTAATTTAATTTAATTTAATTTAATTTAATTTAATTTAATTTAATTTAATTTAATTTAATTTAATTTAATTTAATTTAATTTAATTTAATTTAATTTAATTTAATTTAATTTAATTTAATTTAATTTAATTTAATTTAATTTAATTTAATTTAATTTAATTTAATTTAATTTAATTTAATTTAATTTAATTTAATTTAATTTAATTTAATTTAATTTAATTTAATTTAATTTAATTTAATTTAATTTAATTTAATTTAATTTAATTTAATTTAATTTAATTTAATTTAATTTAATTTAATTTAATTTAATTTAATTTAATTTAATTTAATTTAATTTAATTTAATTTAATTTAATTTAATTTAATTTAATTTAATTTAATTTAATTTAATTTAATTTAATTTAATTTAATTTAATTTAATTTAATTTAATTTAATTTAATTTAATTTAATTTAATTTAATTTAATTTAATTTAATTTAATTTAATTTAATTTAATTTAATTTAATTTAATTTAATTTAATTTAATTTAATTTAATTTAATTTAATTTAATTTAATTTAATTTAATTTAATTTAATTTAATTTAATTTAATTTAATTTAATTTAATTTAATTTAATTTAATTTAATTTAATTTAATTTAATTTAATTTAATTTAATTTAATTTAATTTAATTTAATTTAATTTAATTTAATTTAATTTAATTTAATTTAATTTAATTTAATTTAATTTAATTTAATTTAATTTAATTTAATTTAATTTAATTTAATTTAATTTAATTTAATTTAATTTAATTTAATTTAATTTAATTTAATTTAATTTAATTTAATTTAATTTAATTTAATTTAATTTAATTTAATTTAATTTAATTTAATTTAATTTAATTTAATTTAATTTAATTTAATTTAATTTAATTTAATTTAATTTAATTTAATTTAATTTAATTTAATTTAATTTAATTTAATTTAATTTAATTTAATTTAATTTAATTTAATTTAATTTAATTTAATTTAATTTAATTTAATTTAATTTAATTTAATTTAATTTAATTTAATTTAATTTAATTTAATTTAATTTAATTTAATTTAATTTAATTTAATTTAATTTAATTTAATTTAATTTAATTTAATTTAATTTAATTTAATTTAATTTAATTTAATTTAATTTAATTTAATTTAATTTAATTTAATTTAATTTAATTTAATTTAATTTAATTTAATTTAATTTAATTTAATTTAATTTAATTTAATTTAATTTAATTTAATTTAATTTAATTTAATTTAATTTAATTTAATTTAATTTAATTTAATTTAATTTAATTTAATTTAATTTAATTTAATTTAATTTAATTTAATTTAATTTAATTTAATTTAATTTAATTTAATTTAATTTAATTTAATTTAATTTAATTTAATTTAATTTAATTTAATTTAATTTAATTTAATTTAATTTAATTTAATTTAATTTAATTTAATTTAATTTAATTTAATTTAATTTAATTTAATTTAATTTAATTTAATTTAATTTAATTTAATTTAATTTAATTTAATTTAATTTAATTTAATTTAATTTAATTTAATTTAATTTAATTTAATTTAATTTAATTTAATTTAATTTAATTTAATTTAATTTAATTTAATTTAATTTAATTTAATTTAATTTAATTTAATTTAATTTAATTTAATTTAATTTAATTTAATTTAATTTAATTTAATTTAATTTAATTTAATTTAATTTAATTTAATTTAATTTAATTTAATTTAATTTAATTTAATTTAATTTAATTTAATTTAATTTAATTTAATTTAATTTAATTTAATTTAATTTAATTTAATTTAATTTAATTTAATTTAATTTAATTTAATTTAATTTAATTTAATTTAATTTAATTTAATTTAATTTAATTTAATTTAATTTAATTTAATTTAATTTAATTTAATTTAATTTAATTTAATTTAATTTAATTTAATTTAATTTAATTTAATTTAATTTAATTTAATTTAATTTAATTTAATTTAATTTAATTTAATTTAATTTAATTTAATTTAATTTAATTTAATTTAATTTAATTTAATTTAATTTAATTTAATTTAATTTAATTTAATTTAATTTAATTTAATTTAATTTAATTTAATTTAATTTAATTTAATTTAATTTAATTTAATTTAATTTAATTTAATTTAATTTAATTTAATTTAATTTAATTTAATTTAATTTAATTTAATTTAATTTAATTTAATTTAATTTAATTTAATTTAATTTAATTTAATTTAATTTAATTTAATTTAATTTAATTTAATTTAATTTAATTTAATTTAATTTAATTTAATTTAATTTAATTTAATTTAATTTAATTTAATTTAATTTAATTTAATTTAATTTAATTTAATTTAATTTAATTTAATTTAATTTAATTTAATTTAATTTAATTTAATTTAATTTAATTTAATTTAATTTAATTTAATTTAATTTAATTTAATTTAATTTAATTTAATTTAATTTAATTTAATTTAATTTAATTTAATTTAATTTAATTTAATTTAATTTAATTTAATTTAATTTAATTTAATTTAATTTAATTTAATTTAATTTAATTTAATTTAATTTAATTTAATTTAATTTAATTTAATTTAATTTAATTTAATTTAATTTAATTTAATTTAATTTAATTTAATTTAATTTAATTTAATTTAATTTAATTTAATTTAATTTAATTTAATTTAATTTAATTTAATTTAATTTAATTTAATTTAATTTAATTTAATTTAATTTAATTTAATTTAATTTAATTTAATTTAATTTAATTTAATTTAATTTAATTTAATTTAATTTAATTTAATTTAATTTAATTTAATTTAATTTAATTTAATTTAATTTAATTTAATTTAATTTAATTTAATTTAATTTAATTTAATTTAATTTAATTTAATTTAATTTAATTTAATTTAATTTAATTTAATTTAATTTAATTTAATTTAATTTAATTTAATTTAATTTAATTTAATTTAATTTAATTTAATTTAATTTAATTTAATTTAATTTAATTTAATTTAATTTAATTTAATTTAATTTAATTTAATTTAATTTAATTTAATTTAATTTAATTTAATTTAATTTAATTTAATTTAATTTAATTTAATTTAATTTAATTTAATTTAATTTAATTTAATTTAATTTAATTTAATTTAATTTAATTTAATTTAATTTAATTTAATTTAATTTAATTTAATTTAATTTAATTTAATTTAATTTAATTTAATTTAATTTAATTTAATTTAATTTAATTTAATTTAATTTAATTTAATTTAATTTAATTTAATTTAATTTAATTTAATTTAATTTAATTTAATTTAATTTAATTTAATTTAATTTAATTTAATTTAATTTAATTTAATTTAATTTAATTTAATTTAATTTAATTTAATTTAATTTAATTTAATTTAATTTAATTTAATTTAATTTAATTTAATTTAATTTAATTTAATTTAATTTAATTTAATTTAATTTAATTTAATTTAATTTAATTTAATTTAATTTAATTTAATTTAATTTAATTTAATTTAATTTAATTTAATTTAATTTAATTTAATTTAATTTAATTTAATTTAATTTAATTTAATTTAATTTAATTTAATTTAATTTAATTTAATTTAATTTAATTTAATTTAATTTAATTTAATTTAATTTAATTTAATTTAATTTAATTTAATTTAATTTAATTTAATTTAATTTAATTTAATTTAATTTAATTTAATTTAATTTAATTTAATTTAATTTAATTTAATTTAATTTAATTTAATTTAATTTAATTTAATTTAATTTAATTTAATTTAATTTAATTTAATTTAATTTAATTTAATTTAATTTAATTTAATTTAATTTAATTTAATTTAATTTAATTTAATTTAATTTAATTTAATTTAATTTAATTTAATTTAATTTAATTTAATTTAATTTAATTTAATTTAATTTAATTTAATTTAATTTAATTTAATTTAATTTAATTTAATTTAATTTAATTTAATTTAATTTAATTTAATTTAATTTAATTTAATTTAATTTAATTTAATTTAATTTAATTTAATTTAATTTAATTTAATTTAATTTAATTTAATTTAATTTAATTTAATTTAATTTAATTTAATTTAATTTAATTTAATTTAATTTAATTTAATTTAATTTAATTTAATTTAATTTAATTTAATTTAATTTAATTTAATTTAATTTAATTTAATTTAATTTAATTTAATTTAATTTAATTTAATTTAATTTAATTTAATTTAATTTAATTTAATTTAATTTAATTTAATTTAATTTAATTTAATTTAATTTAATTTAATTTAATTTAATTTAATTTAATTTAATTTAATTTAATTTAATTTAATTTAATTTAATTTAATTTAATTTAATTTAATTTAATTTAATTTAATTTAATTTAATTTAATTTAATTTAATTTAATTTAATTTAATTTAATTTAATTTAATTTAATTTAATTTAATTTAATTTAATTTAATTTAATTTAATTTAATTTAATTTAATTTAATTTAATTTAATTTAATTTAATTTAATTTAATTTAATTTAATTTAATTTAATTTAATTTAATTTAATTTAATTTAATTTAATTTAATTTAATTTAATTTAATTTAATTTAATTTAATTTAATTTAATTTAATTTAATTTAATTTAATTTAATTTAATTTAATTTAATTTAATTTAATTTAATTTAATTTAATTTAATTTAATTTAATTTAATTTAATTTAATTTAATTTAATTTAATTTAATTTAATTTAATTTAATTTAATTTAATTTAATTTAATTTAATTTAATTTAATTTAATTTAATTTAATTTAATTTAATTTAATTTAATTTAATTTAATTTAATTTAATTTAATTTAATTTAATTTAATTTAATTTAATTTAATTTAATTTAATTTAATTTAATTTAATTTAATTTAATTTAATTTAATTTAATTTAATTTAATTTAATTTAATTTAATTTAATTTAATTTAATTTAATTTAATTTAATTTAATTTAATTTAATTTAATTTAATTTAATTTAATTTAATTTAATTTAATTTAATTTAATTTAATTTAATTTAATTTAATTTAATTTAATTTAATTTAATTTAATTTAATTTAATTTAATTTAATTTAATTTAATTTAATTTAATTTAATTTAATTTAATTTAATTTAATTTAATTTAATTTAATTTAATTTAATTTAATTTAATTTAATTTAATTTAATTTAATTTAATTTAATTTAATTTAATTTAATTTAATTTAATTTAATTTAATTTAATTTAATTTAATTTAATTTAATTTAATTTAATTTAATTTAATATAATTTAATTTAATTTAATTTAATTTAATTTAGTTTAATTTAATTTAATTTAATTTAATTTAATTTAATTTAATTTAATTAATTTAATTTAATTTGATTTAATTTAATTTAATTTAATTTAATTTAGTTTAATTTAAGTTAATATAATTTAATTTAATATAATTTAATTTAATTTAATTTAATTTAATTTAATTTGATTTAATTTAATATAATTTAATTTAATTTAATTTAGTTTAATTTAATTGAATTTAATTTAATTTAAATTAATTTAATTTAATTTAATTGAATTTAATTTAGTTTAATTTAATTGAATTTAATTTAGTTTAATTTAATTTAATTTAATTTAGTTTAATATAATTTAATTTAATTTAGTTTAGTTTAATTTTATTTAATTTAATTTCATTTTATTTAATTTAATAATAATTTAATTTAATTTTATTTAATTTAATTTATTTTAATAATAATTTAATTTAATTTAATTAAATTAATTTGCGTACGTTATAGTTTGCGACATACTTATCTATTTTGGAACAATGTTTAGAACAACTAGAACAACCTAGAACAACCGCCAATTTTTTTCCCCCCAAAAGTGGGGGGCAAAGTTTAAAATTCGTTTTTTCGATTTTGAGTACAAATTACATTTTAGAAACTCTTCGTTGTGGAACATTGTAGAACAATCCTAGAACAATGTACAACAATCTTCAAAAAAGTTTATTTCCAAAAATGGGGGGCTAGCTTCACAATCGTGGAAAAAATGATTTTCGTTCTCATTTGCGTACGTTATGGTTTGCGACATACTTATCCAAAAATTTTTTTTTCCAAAAGTGGGGGACAAAGCTTAAAATTCGTTTTTTCGATTTACCGGGACAAATTACATTTTAGAAACTCATGGTTTTGGAACATTGTAGAACAATCCTAGAACAATCTTCAAAAAATTGTATTTCCAAAAATTGGGGGCTAACTTCGCACACTTTTAATTTTTTCTTTCATATTGGCGATTTTTTTGTTATAACGTGATAACGATAAAAAAAATATGTGGCAATACTACTAACATGAGCTATGTTATTGTGTTCTTGGTATCGCTAATATATATGCATAATTTTTTTGTGGCATTTGTTTATGTTGTTGTACAATTATTATGTTCAACCACTAAACTGTTACAACAAACACACTGGGTTTTATGTTTAGAGGTATTTTTGCTTGTATTTAATCACAATGATGCCCGATTTAGCCCATTTTCAATACCAACCTGCTGGGAATTATGGCAAATGATATTAGATTGCTTTTTTTGTGAATGAGCGTGTTTTCAACAGACAGACGGACATCGCTATATATATATACTCGAGCTGTGATAAGGTTCAAGAATATATATAATTTATGAGGTCGGAAATTAGTGTTTCGATGCGTTACAAACGGAATGACAAACCTATATATACCCTCTGCCACTGACGTGTGGAGGGTATAAAAATAATCATGTTAATATCATATCAGATCCAGATATTATAAATAAAAAATTTGTTAATGTACCCATGTCTCAATAGTTATTATATTAACTATCATGCTGCCAATCTTCCGCTTAGCCTATTCAATTTCGAAAGTGTAAGTCCGTTAGATGTACTCAAAAGCTGTCTATCCATAAAATCAAACGCTACAGGCATTGATGGTATCCAGTCCGCTTTTATAAAAATTATTCTCCCGTCACTACTACCAATAATTACAAATATATTTAATAAAATAATTATGACAAGCACTTATCCACTAAGATGGAAGCAGGTTAAAATTTTTCCAATACCAAAGTCACCCACTGATAACTAATTACATTAATCATCATAATATGTGGACTAATAAACAATCTGGATTTCGAGCCAAACATAGTTGCATTACTGCTCTTACCGATGTAGCCGATGATCTCAGAAAGGAAATTGACAATGGCTGTGTTGCAATGTTAGTGTTGTTGGATCATTTAAAAGCTTTTGATACCGTTGACCACACCATTAAAAAAATCATGAATTTATCTTCAACATCAACCAAATTAATTGAGTCATATCTAAAGGATCGAGTACAGTGTGTTGAAATAAAACCATTAGCAACCTCAACCTTTCTTCCCGTTATCAGGGGTGTTCCACAGGGCTCCATTCTCGGTGCTCTCCTCTTTTCCATCCATGCAAATGATCTTCCTAAACAGGTGCTCCACTGCACCATTAGAATGCATGCTGATGGCGTCCAATTGTACATAAGCAATAAACAAGGAAACATTGAACAATGTACTGCGAAATGAAATGATGACCTGTAGCGTGTTTCTCTCTGGGCGGATCTGAATGGTTTAAGTTTAAATCCTACAAAATCCAAATTTATCGTTATACATAATATGTCAAAGAAAATTATTGAAAGTCCCTTGTTTATATTAACAACCAACAAATTGAAATGGTTAATAAAGCAAAAAATCTTGGTATCATAAGTATTTAATAACACTCTCCTGGTCAGATCACGTAATAGCTGCCTGTAGCAAAACATAAGGGATGCTCAGAACACTTTGGCCTACGAAATATTACACACCAATAAAAAATAAGGTTACTGCTTGCTAAAACGTATCTGATTCCTACTCTTACCTACGGATGTGAGATTTTTGCAAGTTGTGATGGCGCTAGCAAATCAAAATTAAACGTTACTTATAACAACGTTGCAAGATACGTTTATGGTCTCAGTAATTACAGAACTAATAGAGATTACCTCAATATAATTCCTTACTCTAAGAGAATATTTGGTGTGTTATTCGAAGACCTGCTAAAAATAAGAACTTTAATATTTCTTCATAAAATTATAATAACTCGAGAGACATGTCATCTTTTTAATCGTTTGAGATTTAGTCAACTTAGAAGAAATAGAAATTTAGTTTAATTTAGTCATCGAACATTGATATCCGAATGGCAATTTTTATATTTGCAATACGTCTTTTGAATATTTTTCCTCCAACAATTAAAGAAACCAGAACAGCAACGCGTTAGAATTTAAAAAAAAAAAATATTTGAATTTTATTCATAGATAACTTTTTTCCAATAGAATATGTTTTATTATAATAGATTATTTGTTGATAAATTGCTAACAACATTATGTTTTTTGCAAAATAGTTAAACATTTTATTTTGTATATAATTGTTATTTTACTTGTTAATTTACATTATAACACCATAAGATTTCTACTTTTTAAGACAAAATAAATAAATAAATAAAATAAATAAAAAAAATCTATAAAATTGGCACTGTAATAGACAATACGAAACTGACTTAACTACACTTTTTATGATGTCCAAATATCAAAATTTTTACACGATTTAAAAATTGTTCTTAATAAATATTGTATGCGATATAAATAAAGATTAATTTAAAATTATTTTATTTTCGCAATATCTACCGAAATTCCATAAAATTGTTTAACTTTTACTTTGATTTGAGTATCACACTAAAACTAAATTGCTTAATGCTTTATCTTCATTTCCTGAAATTCTTAATCAAGCATTTCATCAAGTTTTTCAGTTATACTAATATGGATATAATTGTGATTGTTTACTATCGTATATTTCTATACTTCAAAAAAACTTTGGCTACTCTTCAACCATCTCCTTCTGTTGATTCTTAAGGCCCGTTTATAATGTTGTTGGATATATGCAAGAACACATATGGTCGTAGTTGAATACCGACCAAGAAGTGTCCGTATTTTTGGTGGTTTTAAAATGGGTTCCAAGTTAAAGCAAACTATGGTTACTTTTTGGATAACCAATACAAATTTTGGGCTGTAGATGGAGGTAGGTATGTTGGATAAAATTCCAACCTTTAAGGTTATGTAGATGATATCCGAGGAATTTTACATATAAACTGAAGTTAAATTTTTTTAAACTTCCAATTGGTAATGAAGCCATCCCATTCACAATGTATATAGCCGAATCATCGAGCAAGAGTCCTCCAATCTCTATATAATTTTGGGAAAATGTGATTACCATTTAGAATTAGATGAGATTCTCGAATTGTTTGGGAAATTACCTTATGGAGGTTTAACTAATAATAGTTATAAAAAAAAAATAAGATTGTAAACCATAAGGAAAAGCAGTCTAAAATTTTACTTTCAAAAAAAATTTTATATAAAAATTTAAGAATATTCAAGAAATATCATGGACATTTTCCTAGTATGTAGCAATGGCGTTGTAACTGATAAATTTAAAAGTGCTGCGCATGAAATCGTTCACCACAAAACTAGATAACATTAACCCTTTGAGTTAAAATGTTAGCTTGAAAACAGAACCAAAAACCCTCACAATCTGAATATGATTATAAGTGTTCATACAAGATAATTTAAAAATTTACTGTACGAATTTCCACAACGCGATTTTTGAATATAAAAAAAAGTTTATATTGTTAACAGTTTTACTGTAAATCATCCCAATTTTATGTATTTATTTTATTAATTTAGATAAAAATGTTATACCAAAAAAATTTGGAGTTAAATTTAACTGAGTATTCTTTTTTAAATCAAGGGAAATATAATACCCGTACCAAAATATTTTAATTTGATTTAACCATTTTTTATATTTATGTTTAATTGTGAAGTAAGATCAACTGCCAAAATCTGTAACAAATACTTGTTTTATTTTGCTTTATTTTTCAATTAGTTTCAGTTGTTTTATGATTATTTTCAAACACCAATTTCACACAGAAGTAACAGAAAGTTCATCTTATTGTATCGTTTGTTTTTGCAGACAACCGACAAAAAAAATGATTTTTAATATTTTTTTCACCATCATTTTTTCCACCATTTTCGCAGAAGCATCAACATTTTTATCTGGGAAGCAAAGTTTCCAGTTGAAATGCTTACATTATTTAAAATATTTGTTTTTTTTACAAATTGCAGCATTTATAGTAACGTAATTCATTTTCCACACAATCTTTCGAAGTTAATCATTGTCTTTTTTATATAATTTTCTTAGTTTGGGTAGAAAATTATATTACTCAAAATATATGAATATTTTAAGCAGTATGGGAACTAATTATTTTCAACTTTTAATGTATAAAAAAGTCAATGTACTTAAGTGAGTACCTGACCATATCCAACATAAAATATCCCAAAAGTCAATATTCTTAAAAAATGTTATGTAAAATAATATTTTATTTTTTTATTTTTATTTTTATTAGCATTATATAATACAATAAATGTTACTATAATAAAAAGATATAGAGTACTAGCAACTAAGGCCTTCGACTCCGACGTTAAATTTTTTTCTATTTATGTACAGGGTGTATAATAAATATACTAGTATTTACAAATATACAATATAGAATTCTTTCAAATCATATTTAATAATTTACATTTTTTAATGAAATAATAAATGCTAGTAACGTTTACATGCGTGGATTTATTAGCAATGAGCATGGTAGAGTTCGTCCAAATGTAGCTATTCTTTCTGTAGTGTAATTTTGACATTGATCGAATATATGGTTTATAGATTGTTGTGTATTGCAGCTGTTACAGTATGGTACACTTTTCTTATTTAACAAGTGCTGATGGGTGATTTTAGTATGACCAAGCCTTAGTCTTGAGAAGACTAGCGATTCTTGTCGGGTGCAGGATGTTGTATGTAATTTTGATTCCCTTAATATTGATGGATTTATATCTATGATTATATTTTTCCCAGGTACTAGATTTTTCATCTTCAAGGTGATTTTCAATAATAAGTTTTAAATCTTTATTCTCCTGAGAGTGAAAAGTTAAAAGCGGAGATCGTGAGGCGAAGCAGGCAGCTTTGTCTGCTTCTTCATTGCCCTTAATGCCAACGTGGCCAGGAACCCACATAATCCGTAGTATGTTGGGAAATTTTATCAAAAGATTGCGGATCTCTGCTACTGTACGTTCTATGTTTTTTGTATTGAGAATTGCTGATATACTATAGTGGATTTGCTATCCGTGCATATGACGTAGCGGCCTTTTTGTTTTGTTGAATATTCAGTTGCAAGTTTGATAGCCATCTGCTGTAAAAATACTACAATGGTCCTCCAGGAGACCATTATAAATAACTGAAAGGTTATGATTGACTACTCCAAACGAATTATATGTTAGTGCTTTTTTTGAGCCATCTGTGAATATAAAATTCCAATTTTTATATGTATTAGAATGGAGTACGGAGTTAAAAAGTTGTTGATATATTACATGATTGGTTGATTGTTTTTCGTGTTTTTGAAGATCAAGAATAAATGAGGACTTTTTTAAGAGCTACCAAGGTTCATATTTACCATACATTAAGATTGGCTGTACAGTTGGTATTAATTCCCTAGCACATTCGACACACCTGTGGATGGGGGATTTCTTCTTATATATACGTTTATATTTGATAGCATTTTTAACGTGTTTGAACAAGATGTGGTTGTTACAGTTACATAATTTGGGTATTATTTTTAAGTCGCTTGAGTAGATTCGTTCAGAAATACATGGAAATCCTGCTTCGGTTAGCAAATTTTGTATATTTGTTGTTGGAAAACTCTAAGTGCATATCTGATCGCTGCGTGATAGGGGGAGTGTAACATATATAGATACTTTTTAGGGCAGTGGCCGTAAATTTATATGCCGTAGTCAATTTTAGCGAGGATCAAAGCTTTAGTTGCATTGAGGAGGTGTTGGTGTGTAAAGCACTTCTCTTTGATGATAAAAATTTAATAATATTCAAGCGTATTGTAAGCTCTTTTCTGAGTTTAGAGCATTGTTCATGAAAGTTAAATTTATCGTCGAAAATAATACCTAAAATTTTTAATTTAGAAGTTTGCTCTATATTAATGTTATTGTAGATTAGTGAAGGAGGGTTGCATAAATGTTTGTTGCAGATATGGAGTACTTTGCATTTGTTTAGTGAGAGAATAGCGCCGGATGTTATAGACCATTGTTTGATATCATCAAGGAGATTGGAGAATTCTGTTTGGACCCTGGCGTTGTCGCTGTTCTTAGAAAAAAAGACGGCATCATCAGCATATAACGAGTGATCGATAATTTTTTATTTTTTTTTACAATTTTAGTAATCTCGTTGAAAGCAATTAGAAATAGAATTACGGAGAGTGGGGATCCTTGAGGAATTCCGTGTAGAGATCCACCAAATCTACTTACACCATACTTTTAATAATTACTATTTAATAAAAAGTACATCAACTTTTTACTGCAATTTAAAATAATTCACATAATAAAAAGTTCATCAAACTTTTTAATGCAATCTCCGTTTATGACAATTTCTGTTGCTAACAACAAAAACTTAAATTCAAAATAACATGTATGAAATACAAATCCACAAAAAAAATTGATGGCACACTTTGTTGCTACTCGAATACAATGTTTAGCTCAAATACAATGTTTAGCCTTTAATTACCGAAAGTAAAAAATGACACTTTTCATGAAGGCCACTCATGGTTTCTTTTTTTTTCAAGTTCAAGTACAAATTTTGTTTACACAATCTTTATTAATAAACACATTTTTAGAACTAAATATTTTTTTTGAACATATATTTTTTGGTTTTACTTTTATTGATTTTGATTTTATTTGAATTTGATTTTTGCTTTTACGTATGTATAAGAAAGTATTTAAAATTGTAAATAATAAAAACCAAAAACATTAAGTGCTGAATTAGCACAAAAATAGTATAAAATAAAGACCACTGTTGGAGAACAGAAGAATTGTTGCTCTGACAGTTGGTAGGCAAACTTGCCCTAACTTAAAAAAACTAGTTTAATTTTTAAAAGGATTAAGCTCTAAAACTGGTCGGCACGTTTGCCCCAGAATTAGTTGAAAGATTTGACATCACGATTCAAAAAATATATTAAATATATTTTACTAAAACTGGTCGGCAGGTTTGCCCCAGAATTAGTTGGAAAACTTTATAATAACAACACAAATATATTATATGGCGATCCTGATCCTGCTTATCCTGGAACTCTGATGGCTATTTGGTGAAAAAAAAAAATTTTTACATCCTATCCTGAAAATTTTATTTTGAAAACTATCCGAAGTATCCTGATTGGAACACAACTAAACATTTTGACATTCCACTACAGTAGACTACTAAAGAAGAAATCTTATGGAAGGTCCAAAGTCACCCACCAAGTACGAATATTACAACAGATTGGCGCGCAATAAAGAAACTCATCTGACGGCTATACCCAAAGAGAACTTGAAACTTAAAACTAGAGGCGGCTATAAAAAGAGGCTTAGAGTGGAGAAGGCAAAGCTAAAAGCAATCCAGAGGGCATCAAACAACAAAACTGGTGGAAATTGCTTTTCAAAAGCATTGGCAGCTGAGCAAACCATAAGTCTATTAAAAACCGAGCTCAAAGCAAAACAACACGAAAGAAGCGAAAACATTTGGCATAAGATAGAAGAAAAAAAAAATTTGCATATGGGGAACTGGTGAACCAGCGAAAAAAGAGGAGATCATAATCAACCAAACTGCAGCCAACAACAACAGCAACATCATTTTGGACAATAAGATAATAACACAAGATGTAATTTTTTTATTCATTATATTTATTGCACTCCTATATTTTTTCAACAAAATAAATAAATACTACAAAGCTTATTTACATAAGCACCTTAATAGGTGCAGGGAAATAGTATAAAAAAAAAAAAAAAAAATTCAAATCTTCTAACTCATAATATTTCACTAGGAATTACATATGTTTAATTAAAATAATAAATTAATTAATAAATCTTAAAACAAAATTTTTTTATATACAAAAGTTAAAATATATAAAATAGTACACTTATGGAAGAATTTCAAAAAATTGTAAGGACTCTGTCAGGTATATTAGAAAATTTTAAAACAAGGTACAAAGAAAAACAAACTAGATACAGTTTTACAGAAACTAAAAGAGGTAGAGCAGTTAAAAACACATTGACATTGACTATATACAACTGACGAAACTTAAAACAAAATTTCAAAAATTGTACACGGAAATAAAAACCAAATTAGAAGAGCAGAAAGAAACAGAAAGTAATGAACATAGTAATTGAAGCAATACGCAAAACGTAACAAAAATCATGGCGGAATTTGACATAATTACTAGTTTAAAAGTAGTCCCAGAATTCACTGGAAACTACAAGGAGCTAAATTCATTTTTAAAAATCACTGAGCTTATGTATAATAACTTGAGTGAAAATGCAAAAAAAACTTTTATAGAATTCATAAGAGAGGTAAAATTACACAATAAGGTTAAAACAGCAATTGGAATACTGGAACCAATTGATAATTTTGACAAACTGAAATATGAGCTAACAAAGTTATACAAAAGTCCTCTGACAATTCCAGAAATTTATTCAAAACTCAATGGTTACACACAGAGAAACCAAAATGTCACCACATTCAGTAACAATATATTAAACTTAATATCCGAATTAAACTTGTTACAAATTTCACAACTGGAAGGAACAGTGACAACAGAACGGAAGGACGATATAGTCAGAACAAATCAAAACTATAATTTGCCAACGTGGCCAGGAACCCACATAATCCGTAGTATGTTGGGAAATTTTATCAAAAGATTGCGGATCTCTGCTACTGTACGTTCTATGTTTTTTGTATTGAGAATTGCTGATATACTATAGTGGATTTGCTATCCGTGCATATGACGTAGCGGCCTTTTTGTTTTGTTGAATATTCAGTTGCAAGTTTGATAGCCATCTGCTGTAAAAATACTACAATGGTCCTCCAGGAGACCATTATAAATAACTGAAAGGTTATGATTGACTACTCCAAACGAATTATATGTTAGTGCTTTTTTTGAGCCATCTGTGAATATAAAATTCCAATTTTTATATGTATTAGAATGGAGTACGGAGTTAAAAAGTTGTTGATATATTACATGATTGGTTGATTGTTTTTCGTGTTTTTGAAGATCAAGAATAAATGAGGACTTTTTTAAGAGCTACCAAGGTTCATATTTACCATACATTAAGATTGGCTGTACAGTTGGTATTAATTCCCTAGCACATTCGACACACCTGTGGATGGGGGATTTCTTCTTATATATACGTTTATATTTGATAGCATTTTTAACGTGTTTGAACAAGATGTGGTTGTTACAGTTACATAATTTGGGTATTATTTTTAAGTCGCTTGAGTAGATTCGTTCAGAAATACATGGAAATCCTGCTTCGGTTAGCAAATTTTGTATATTTGTTGTTGGAAAACTCTAAGTGCATATCTGATCGCTGCGTGATAGGGGGAGTGTAACATATATAGATACTTTTTAGGGCAGTGGCCGTAAATTTATATGCCGTAGTCAATTTTAGCGAGGATCAAAGCTTTAGTTGCATTGAGGAGGTGTTGGTGTGTAAAGCACTTCTCTTTGATGATAAAAATTTAATAATATTCAAGCGTATTGTAAGCTCTTTTCTGAGTTTAGAGCATTGTTCATGAAAGTTAAATTTATCGTCGAAAATAATACCTAAAATTTTTAATTTAGAAGTTTGCTCTATATTAATGTTATTGTAGATTAGTGAAGGAGGGTTGCATAAATGTTTGTTGCAGATATGGAGTACTTTGCATTTGTTTAGTGAGAGAATAGCGCCGGATGTTATAGACCATTGTTTGATATCATCAAGGAGATTGGAGAATTCTGTTTGGACCCTGGCGTTGTCGCTGTTCTTAGAAAAAAAGACGGCATCATCAGCATATAACGAGTGATCGATAATTTTTTATTTTTTTTTACAATTTTAGTAATCTCGTTGAAAGCAATTAGAAATAGAATTACGGAGAGTGGGGATCCTTGAGGAATTCCGTGTAGAGATCCACCAAATCTACTTACACCATACTTTTAATAATTACTATTTAATAAAAAGTACATCAACTTTTTACTGCAATTTAAAATAATTCACATAATAAAAAGTTCATCAAACTTTTTAATGCAATCTCCGTTTATGACAATTTCTGTTGCTAACAACAAAAACTTAAATTCAAAATAACATGTATGAAATACAAATCCACAAAAAAAATTGATGGCACACTTTGTTGCTACTCGAATACAATGTTTAGCTCAAATACAATGTTTAGCCTTTAATTACCGAAAGTAAAAAATGACACTTTTCATGAAGGCCACTCATGGTTTCTTTTTTTTTCAAGTTCAAGTACAAATTTTGTTTACACAATCTTTATTAATAAACACATTTTTAGAACTAAATATTTTTTTTGAACATATATTTTTTGGTTTTACTTTTATTGATTTTGATTTTATTTGAATTTGATTTTTGCTTTTACGTATGTATAAGAAAGTATTTAAAATTGTAAATAATAAAAACCAAAAACATTAAGTGCTGAATTAGCACAAAAATAGTATAAAATAAAGACCACTGTTGGAGAACAGAAGAATTGTTGCTCTGACAGTTGGTAGGCAAACTTGCCCTAACTTAAAAAAACTAGTTTAATTTTTAAAAGGATTAAGCTCTAAAACTGGTCGGCACGTTTGCCCCAGAATTAGTTGAAAGATTTGACATCACGATTCAAAAAATATATTAAATATATTTTACTAAAACTGGTCGGCAGGTTTGCCCCAGAATTAGTTGGAAAACTTTATAATAACAACACAAATATATTATATGGCGATCCTGATCCTGCTTATCCTGGAACTCTGATGGCTATTTGGTGAAAAAAAAATTTTTTACATCCTATCCTGAAAATTTTATTTTGAAAACTATCCGAAGTATCCTGATTGGAACACAACTAAACATTTTGACATTCCACTACAGTAGACTACTAAAGAAGAAATCTTATGGAAGGTCCAAAGTCACCCACCAAGTACGAATATTACAACAGATTGGCGCGCAATAAAGAAACTCATCTGACGGCTATACCCAAAGAGAACTTGAAACTTAAAACTAGAGGCGGCTATAAAAAGAGGCTTAGAGTGGAGAAGGCAAAGCTAAAAGCAATCCAGAGGGCATCAAACAACAAAACTGGTGGAAATTGCTTTTCAAAAGCATTGGCAGCTGAGCAAACCATAAGTCTATTAAAAACCGAGCTCAAAGCAAAACAACACGAAAGAAGCGAAAACATTTGGCATAAGATAGAAGAAAAAAAAAATTTGCATATGGGGAACTGGTGAACCAGCGAAAAAAGAGGAGATCATAATCAACCAAACTGCAGCCAACAACAACAGCAACATCATTTTGGACAATAAGATAATAACACAAGATGTAATTTTTTTATTCATTATATTTATTGCACTCCTATATTTTTTCAACAAAATAAATAAATACTACAAAGCTTATTTACATAAGCACCTTAATAGGTGCAGGGAAATAGTATAAAAAAAAAAAAAAAAAAATTCAAATCTTCTAACTCATAATATTTCACTAGGAATTACATATGTTTAATTAAAATAATAAATTAATTAATAAATCTTAAAACAAAATTTTTTTATATACAAAAGTTAAAATATATAAAATAGTACACTTATGGAAGAATTTCAAAAAATTGTAAGGACTCTGTCAGGTATATTAGAAAATTTTAAAACAAGGTGCAAAGAAAAACAAACTAGATACAGTTTTACAGAAACTAAAAGAGGTAGAGCAGTTAAAAACACATTGACATTGACTATATACAACTGACGAAACTTAAAACAAAATTTCAAAAATTGTACACGGAAATAAAAACCAAATTAGAAGAGCAGAAAGAAACAGAAAGTAATGAACATAGTAATTCAAGCAATACGCAAAACGTAACAAAAATCATGGCGGAATTTGACATAATTACTAGTTTAAAAGTAGTCCCAGAATTCACTGGAAACTACAAGGAGCTAAATTCATTTTTAAAAATCACTGAGCTTATGTATAATAACTTGAGTGAAAATGCAAAAAAAACTTTTATAGAATTCATAAGAGAGGTAAAATTACACAATAAGGTTAAAACAGCAATTGGAATACTGGAACCAATTGATAATTTTGACAAACTGAAATATGAGCTAACAAAGTTATACAAAAGTCCTCTGACAATTCCAGAAATTTATTCAAAACTCAATGGTTACACACAGAGAAACCAAAATGTCACCACATTCAGTAACAATATATTAAACTTAATATCCGAATTAAACTTGTTACAAATTTCACAACTGGAAGGAACAGTGACAACAGAACGGAAGGACGATATAGTCAGAACAAATCAAAACTATAATTTGACCATTTTTAAGAACAATCTAAACGATACCTTAAAACAGGCAATTTGTATAGCACAGCCTAAAACGCTGAATGAAGCAATAAGTATTGCAAAGGAACTAGAGAAGACTAATTGTACCTCAGGACAATTAATGTATTATCAACAAAACAATTTTAGACAAACCAATTTTAGAGGACAAAATAACCACAGAGGCTATGGTAATAATAATAACCGTGAAAATTATAACAACAATAACAACCGTTCTTTAAACAACAATGGAAAATATGAAAATTTTTCGAGACAAAATTTTAAACGTGGAAACAAATTAGGAAATTTTCGTAAAAATAATAATTACAGTGGACAAAACAATAACCGTGGGAACAATAACTACTATTCCGGGAACAATAGCAATCGCGGAAATTACAATAACAATAGAGGACAAAATAATTATCGTGGAAATAACAATTATCGTGGTAACCAACATAATAATTACAGTACAAATAATAACAATAATAGAATTCGAGTCATTCAAGAGGGAAACGAGTTTGCTCCGGAGGAAGGACACGCGGACTAGAGTCAATCCCCGGGTATCCAGGAATAAAAATTTATAGAATTTCAAATAATGCAACAAATATAATTTCTCTAAGATGTAAAGATGCTAATAGGAATCTTACCTTTATAGTAGACACAGGTGCGGACGTGTCAGTAATAAAAACAAAAAATCTTAATGGCGATTTGTACTTTAACAATCAAGAAAAATGCAAACTTACAGGCATATCGGACGAAATAATTTATTCACAAGGTGTAATTGATTTAAATTTAGATTTAGGTGAAAATTCGTACATTCAAAATTCTAATATCGTGGATAGCAAATTTCCCATACAGACTGACGGAATACTGGGACAAGATTTTTTAAAAAATTGCTTATGCAAAATCGATTTAGAAACCTGCACTATAACAATTGTTGTCAATGATGAAGAGATCGTTTTACCAATTTACTCAGACTTGTCAGAAGTTTCTGAGATAATTATCCCTGCAAGATCAGAAATAATTCACCATATAAAAATGGATCTAGCTGAAGACAGCGTTATGTTAAATAAAGAAGTGCAAGAAGGAGTATTTTTGGGAAATTCAATAGCACCCAAAGACGGATTTGCCCACATTAGACTACTTAATGTAAATGACAAGGAAATAAGAATTAAAAAGTTAAAATTAGAAACTGCGCCATTACATAACTATTACTTAATTAAAAAGGAAGAAGGACAATTCTGACAGGGAACGTTTTGAAGAATTGATTAACATTTTGAATTTGGATTCAAAAGACAAAGAAGCAAAGGACTCGTTATACGCAATTTTTGAACAATATCCGGACATTTTTCATATCGAAGGAGAAGTATTGACAGCAAACAATTTTTATACTCAACATTTAAGTGTAAATGACACAAATCCTGTGTACATAAAAAATTGTAGACTACCGAATTCTCAGCTTGAAGAAATAGACGAGCAAGTAGACAATTTAATAGACACTGACATAGCAGAACACTCAGTTAGTCCATATAACTCACCATTATTGCTAGTACCAACAAAAGTAGTGGGGACAAAAAGAAATGGAGACTAGTAGTGGACTATAGGCAACTAAATAAGAAGGTGGTAAGCGACCGCTTCCCCCTAACCCGCTTGGAGGACGTACTAGATTTACTAGGCCGAGCAAAATACTTTTCAACACTCGACATGACGAGCTCTTTCCATCAAATACCGTTACATGGAGACTCTAGACCTTTAACTGCATTTTCAACTAACAAAGGACATTTTCAATTTAAACGTTTACCATTCGGATTGAAAATTTCAAGCAACAGCTTTCAAAGAATGCTTACAATCACCTTGAGTGGTTTGGATAGCCAAGCATTTTTGTATGTCGACGATATAATAGTATTTGGTTGTAGTCTAAAACACCATAATGACAATTTAATAACAGTCTTTGACAGACTAAGCAAAATACAATTTAAAATTAAATGCAAGCCAATGCGTATTTTTCAAATCAGACGTCGTATATTTAGGACATTTAATTACTAATGAAGGTAAAAAACAGACCCTTCCAAATTTGAAACAATAAAAAAATACCCCGTCCCGAGAAATAGTGACGAAGTGAGAAAATTCGTAGCTTTTTGTAATTACTGCAGACGATATATTAAAGACAAAATGTCTCAATAATCTGGTGAAAAAAGGACAGACATTCGAATGGATAGAAGAATGTCAAAAGACATTTGAACTCTTAAAAGGAAAATTAATTAACCCACCTATATTACAGTATCCAAATTTTTAACAAACATTCGTACTCACAACTGATGCATCTGACTTCGCAATCGGTGCAATCTTAAGCCAAGGCTATAGATATATTTTGACAGTACAGTGCGAATTAACAAAATACGTCATACTACATCCAATGGAAACAAAAGAGGAGGTACGAATCGCAAAAGCATTAGTAGACCAAGTAATACTTAAATACGGACTTTTTAAGACACTAAAATCGGACAGAGGAACTGAATTTAAAAATGAACTGCTTGGAAATATTTGCCAAATGTTGAAAGTAGAACAGATTTTCTCAACACCCTACCACCATCAGACAATAGGAGCACTCGAACGAAATCATAGAGTTTTGAGTGAGTTTTTGTTAAATTTCGTTGAAAATAGTGAATGGGACAAATATATTTTGTACTATGCATTTGCATATAATAGCACACCAAATGCGGATACTAAATCCAGCCCTTATGAACTAGTATATGGAAAAATTCCACGTTTGCCAAATGACATAGTCGAGGATAATAGGCCAATTTACAATTTAGACAAATATGCAAACGAAATGAAAATAAGACTACGGGAATCACTACTTATAGCACGAGAACTAATACATATGACAAAACTAAAAACAAAACTAGATTATGACAAGAATAGTAAGGAATCTGACCTAGAAGTAGGAGATTTAGTATACGTTAAGTTAGAAACTAGGAGAAAACAACAGAGTCCAAATCATGGCCCTTACCCTATAATTGAACGTAAAGGAGTCAATTCTGTATATAAGATTAATAATAAATTTAAGGAATATCATAACAATATATTTTTAAAAAATACAATCCTAATTAAAAAAAAAAAAACTAGTGCTAAGAATTTAATTTAAGAAATATTTATACAATCACAAAAACTAATTATCGATAGTAATTTCTTTAGCTTAAAATTATATTAACTTGGACTTGAACAAAAAACAATTTTATGGAAACACACTTTCCTTTTGAAAATCACAGAACTCTAAAAATTCATATAAATTTTTCTAGCCCCGTAATTTTCAATCTTGAGGACGATGGTGTTGAGATCCACCAAATCTACTTACACCATACTTTTAATAATTACTATTTAATAAAAAGTACACCAACTTTTTACTGCAATTTCAAATAATTCACATAATAAAAAGTTCATCAAACTTTTTAATGCAATCTCTGTTTATGACAATTTCTGTTGCTAACAACAAAAACAACAGAAAAAAAAATTGACGGCACACTTTGGTGCTACTCGAATACAATATTTAGCTCAAATACAATGTTTAGCATTTAATTACCGAAAGTGAAAAATTACACTTTTCATGAAGGCCACTCATGGTTTCTTTTTTTTCAAGTACAAATTTTTATTAATAAACACATTTTTAGAACTAAATATTTTTTTTGAACTTATATTTTTTTGTTTTACTTTTATTGATTTTGATTTTATTTAAATTTGATTTTTACTTTTACGTATGTAAAGGGTGATTTTTTAGCTATTATCTTTTTGGCAACACTGGTTTAAACAGCTGACGCACGTTTCATGTTTTGTTTCATTGCCAAACATCTTCAGTTTGGTCTACAATTTAACCATGAATCGTCTTACAAACGAACAACGCTTGCAAGTTATTGAATTTTATTATCAAATTGCGTGCTCTGTTAAGAAAGTTCATCGCGCGCTTCTTCCATTTTATAGTCAGTTTAATCGACCCACTGAAGCAGCTATTCGGGCTATTGTGACTAAATATCGCACCAAATTTACATTGTTGGACATTAAACCACCAACACGCTTACGTCGAGTGCGAACTGAAGAAAATATCGCAGCTGTATCGGCCAGTGTTAATGATGACCATCAATTATCGATTCGTCGCCGTTCGCAGCAATTGGGCCTCTGTTACTCAACAACGTGGAAAATTTTGCGGAAGGATTTAGGTGTGAAGCCTTTCAAAATACAGCTGGTGCAAGAATTGAAGCCGAACGACCTACCGCAACGTAGAATTTTTGGTGAATGGGCTCTTGGAAAGTTGGCCGAAGATCCACTTTTTTTACCGAAAAATTGTGTTCAGCGACGAAGCCCATTTTTGGCTCAATGGGTACGTAAATAAGCAGAATTGTCGATTTTGGAGTGAATATCAGCCAGAAGCATTGGAAGAGCTACCAATGCATCCAGAAAAAGTCACAGTTTGGTGCGGTTTATGGGCTGGTGGCATCATTGGACCGTACTTCTTCAAAGATGATGCGAATCGTAACGTAACTGTGAATGGTGAGCGCTACCGAGAGATGATATCCAACTTTTTTTTTGCCCAAAATGCAGAGCTTGACTTGCATGACATGTGGATTCAACAAGACGGTGCCATATGCCACACAGCACATGCAACAATGGACTTATTGAGATGCGAGTTCGGTGAACATTTTATTTCAAGTTCGGGACCGGTCAATTGGCCGCCTAGATCGTGCGATTTAACGCCTTTAGACTATTTTTTGTGGGGCTATGTTAAAGCTCATGTCTATACAGACAATCCCGCTTCAATTGACGCATTGGAAGACAACATTGAAGCATTTATTCGTGACATACCGGCCGAAAGGTTGGAAAGAGTATGCCAAAATTGGACTAAGCGGATGGACCATTTGAGGCGCAGTTACGGTCAACATTTGCATGAAATAATCTGCAAACATTAAATTATATGGACCGTACTATCGATTCAAATAAAGATTTCATGCATTTTTCTGAATTTTATGTGTTTTTTTTTGGAAAACCTTCCTATAGCTCTTATAAAATCACCCTTTATAAGAAAGTATTTAAAATTGTAAATAATAAAAACCAAAAACATTAAGTGCTGAATTAGCACAAAAATAGTATAAAATAAAGACCACTGTTGGAGAACAGAAGAATTGCTGCTCTGACAGTTGGTAGGCAAACTTGCCCTAACTTAAAAAAACTAGTTTAATTTTTAAAAGGATTAAGCTCTAAAACTGGTCGGCAGGTTTGCCCCAGAATTAGATGAAAACTTGACTATAACTATATATATATATTATTAAATATATTATATCCGTTATATAGAGGGAAGCTATCTGATAATGTAGAGTTTATACGTACTCTTATTTTAAGATTTGTCAAGAATGCTTTTACAATATGAAATATTTTGCTCCCTACTTTCCATTTTAAAAGTTCTTGTAATACGATATGTATTCCAATGCGATCAAAAACTCTTTCGAAATCAGTGGATAAGATAGAGCTGTGGTTTTTTTGTGAGAGAGCTTGGGAAATAAAATGATTTATGTGAAGTAAGGAATCTAATGTGCATTGTTTTTTCTTGAAAGCTACTAATTATATTGATTTTTGAAGCATACCACATTAGTCTTTCGGCAATAGTTATTTCAAATACTTTACCGATGCAAGGCAATAACGATATTGGTCTATAGCTGCTAATAATTTCCACTGGTTGATTCGGTTTTTGGATTGGTAAAGGAATAGCGGTTCGCCAATTTTGAGGATAAATTCCAGATTGGAATAAATTATTATACAGATCTAGTATTCCATCTTTAAGGCAGGTTGGTAAATTTTTCTACACTGGATACGATATTCTATCATACCCAGGAGTTTTTCCCTTGGCATTTAGTAATACTCTCTCAAATTCAATATGATTAATTTTACTATCCAATTGTTTGGCAGATTTAGTTAGACCGATGTTGATATATGAATGTTGAAGGATCTCTGACTTTTTTGCTATAAATGTGGAGTGAAATTGTCTATCGTGAGACAACTCCGACCAATATTTGCTAAAGTTGTTAGACATATCGATGGAGGAAGTAAAGAAAGGTTGATCTAGTTTTATGAATTGAAATGAGTTGTGCTGTTTATTGCCTGCGAGCGTTTTTATGTCATTCCAAATTTTCTTTGTATTTGATTTGAGGTTAATTGTTGAGGTGCATTTTTGAAAGGACTCTTTTTTTGTATATTTTAACATATCATTTAAAAATTGCATTTGCTCTTTTATATGACAGCAGATTAAAGTCTGTTCTAAAACGAAGATATATATGCCATTTAGCCTGTTTCTCTTTTCTTAAATTTTTTAAGTGGAGATTCCACCACGGGACTTGTCGTTTTTGAAAAATGGGCGATGTTTGTGGGATAGATGAATTTGCTGCAAAACGTATGATTTTATGAATTTTTGCCGCTTCTGAGTTTAAATTTGTTGAGGTATTTGTAATTTCGTGTTGTAATTTACAGTGTTTTTTAAAATTGATCCAGTCTGATTTTTCTATTTTAAACTTATTTATTGGTTTAAATTTCGACGAATTTGAAACACAACCTAATTGTAGAAGGATTGGCAGGTGATCGCTGCCATATAATGAGTTCAAAGTTTTCCATAAGTTATTCGGCGCCAGTTGAGAGCTGCAAAATGATAAATCAATATTTGTAAAGGTATTGTGTGTAGATAAGTGAGTGCTGGAGCCATCATTTAATATAATTAGGTTTTTGCACAAGATTAAGTCTTCAATGATTTTTCCTTTTTCGTTAGTATTCTGTGAGCCCCATATTGTACTCCAGGCGTTAAAGTCACCTAGTAAGAGATAATTGTGTTTGGTAGATGTTGTTATATCTTTCAGGTCTTTTAATGTAAAACAATATTTTGGTGGGATATACGAATTAATGATTGAAATTGATGGGTTTACGTTTATTATCGACTCTAGTGAAGCGATTTTTGTGTTTCGAAAAACAATATTATGAGGAAGTTGTTTTTTGACCAGAAATCCAATTCCTTGTTTTGAAGAAGTTATGTTGGGCAAATTATAAAAATAGCCCTCGTATAATTTATGAGTGATTATATTAGATTTGTTCTAATTCCATTTGTTCATATTCCATTGTATTATTTTGATCATATTTTTGTTGGAAAAGAGTTAATATAGGTGAGACTTTAGTAGTATAATTGTATTACTCTCCCACGCTATACTGGATTTCTTCGCAATCCATTTCTTCTGTTTTTTTTTTAGTTGTACTTTATTTGAGTTGTTAGTTTGTACACTAAGTTGATATAAGAGCAAATTGCCATTGTTATTTGTTAAGTTGGGATTTGAGTTTTGTGTATTGTGTGAAGATGTTTTAAGTTGAGTTGTTGTATGTTCTGATGTTGATTTTTGTGTGTTTTTTTTTATAACTACTGGGGGGAGATGGAAAAGATGTCGATGGAACAATACCATTTGTTTGAGAAATTTTGTTAGTATAAATTATGTTTTCGTTGTTTTTTTTTTCTTTGTTTTCGGTATTAATTTGCTTATTGTTTTCAATAATTTCTTTTTTGTTTTCTGAATTTATTTGCTTGTTAGCTGAGTTATTAGATAATATAGAGGAATATGTAGCATTGGGGGGGATTGTGGAAATAGTGCTTCTTAGAATGCGTTTAGCTTCGCTCATAGTGCATTTATTTTTTATTTTTATTTTTAATATTTCTTTATTTTGAATATATTTGGTGCATTTATTTGACGAAGAAGCATGCTCTTCGAGACAGTTTGCAAATTGTGTACGAGTACAAACGGAGGTATCATGAGGTGGCAAATTACATTGCACGCAAGCAGGTGCGTTTGAACAGTGGGTTTTTGTATGTCCTAGTTTCTGGCATGATTTGCAACGCATTGGGTTAGGAAAATATTATCTGATGTTAACCGTATTCCAGGAAACTTTAATTTTATCTGGTAAGTGAAATAAATCGAAAGTAAGCAGTATAACACCGGTTTTTATAGTGTTATTTTCGATAGTTTTTTGAAATTTGTGAATACTGACAACTCCTTGTTCCAACAGCTCTCTAACGATTTCTTCATCAGAGACGTTGTTAAGATAGGGCGCATAGATTGTACCTTTCGTGTAGTTTAAATTTTGATGTAACTTACATTTGATTAAGCATAGTCCAAATAACTCTTTCGAGAGAAGGAATTTATCTGCACTTTGTTATTGACCAATTAAAGAAGATTTCCATCTCGTAATTGGGAAATTGATGTGATATCTTTGCTGATCATAAGAATGGCTCTGTTCACTGCAAAACAGGAATAGCTGGATATGGGCTTATTTGGATCAGTAGTCTCCATTACAATGTATTTAGGGTTCGGTGGTTGGCAATTGGGTAGTTGTGGAAATGGCGTTGTATCTTTATATTTAGTTTTTTTACGTTTGGGACTAGTCAGATTTGCTAATAAAGCAAATTGATTGTCCCCTGTGGCCATGCTGTTGTTGCTAAGTACACACTATAACTTTTCACTTTATTAGAAGAGATGTAAAAATAAAAAAAAAAAATAAAGCACTTTTTGAGTTGTATAGCCTTTGAAAAAGAGAAGTAACGTAACTCGAGTACCAATTTGTTCGTCTGCTTACAACAAGTGTTAGTCGAAGACTGAAATAAATATTTTAGTTTTGTCAGTGTGCTCTGAAAATTATCTTCTCTCTGGAGAATTGTTACTCTCACAAAAACGTCCATGGCTTCCAAATAAAATTGTTAAGTACGTGTAGATCAGTGCTGTTCAAAAATAAAAATGTAGTTGTATTGGTGAGAACATGAGAATTGCACTGTAAAAAATGTTCAATGGGTTCATAGCAGTGTTAGTAACTGTATGAATTTATTTATTTACTTTTTTTTTTTAAATACTTTTCACTGTTAATGTTGTGTGTAAAACTGTTCTAAAGAAATAATTAAACAAAAATTAAATTTTTGAAAGGAAAAAAATAAATACACATATACATTAGGCTGGCTTTTTTTTATGCTATAAAAAACAAAAAGTTGTCGATTTTTTCAATCAATATTAATGATTTCATTGTCTTTACGTACATATTAAAAAAAATATCGTTAATAAGTTGGATTTATATGTTGTTTAAAAAATCAATTTTTGAAAGGGAAAAAACATACGATCGGAGTGAATGAATGAACGATCAACTCAAATTTTTAAAATCATTTCTACTTTTATAATAAATAAATTCATTTTGTTAATAATTCTATTAAAGACTTTTATAGATCTTGTATTATAAATTTTTCAATATATATTATTTTGCGACAATTGCGTATTAGTAAAACATTTCTTAAATTTACAGAACTTAATGCGTTACGTTGTTTAGAACAAATTTATTTGAAATCTGAAAAAAATTTTCACAATTTTTATTTTTCGATCTTGGTTTCCAATTTAATCAACGATTCTTTTAATTGTTCAACAAAAATTTGTTTTCAAATTTCAAACATCTATTCTTTTTCATTTAAATTATGTTCCTTAAGGGGTAAGGTTTTAAAAGTTGAAAAAGTCGTATTTTCATAATTATTTTTTGAAGATATGAAAAATGTTAGATTATTCATTTCATATACACGTATAACATCCGAAGAATCTTTGAAAAAATTTTCAATCAAAAATATTAATAAATAAGTCCGTTACAGCGAATCTCCGGAGACGTTGTTGTTTTGCGGTGAACATCATAACTCGTTACCGGATAATGTGAAATAAAAAGATTACTAGAGGTAGTGACGAAGAGTTTTTTCAATTTTTTTAATTTTTTTTTTTTTTGGCAGCATTTTGAAGTGAAAAACGCGATTTATGCTATAAAATTTCGAGAATTTGTTGTTAACAAAATTGGAAAGAGAATGGAAAAAAAAAAAAAAAACTCGTGGTTACCTGACGATTTATGTGTAGATATAGTGTGTAAAATTTCAAAAGAATCGGTCAAGGAGATTTTAAGTTATGATGTTCACGGACTTCGAACATTTATTTGCGAGAAAATCGATTTAAAGTTTTTTAAAAACTGATTTATATACGATACACCGTATGAGGCCGGTCGCTGGAAACTCTGTATCTTCTTAAGTTTTGCTCCGATTTACTTGAAATATTGACACAACACTCTCGACATATTGTACATTCAGAAAGAGAAATGCAAAAAAAAAAAGGTTTTAAAACCTTATGCCCCCCTTAAATGTTTTATAACAGATAACCAAATACATTTATACTCATAAAATATTTTTCGTATATCAATATTAATTTTTTTTCAGCGCATAAAAAAAAATCAGCATACATCCGCTATACGTCTTCATTCGTCGCTGTTTCAATGACCATTAAATGCAAGAGCGTAAGATTACATTTGAGTTGAGCAGGGGCAATGGTCCCATGAAATGAACAACACAATTTTCAATACGAAATGAGAGAGTTGCCGAATGTTTACTACCAACGCTATGGTAATTCAAGAATTGTAAGGATAAAGTTAATGTTGATCAACCCAGACACATAAATCAGTGTTGACATTAATCTTTATTTCCCTATACAGTGCGCTCATAAATGATAGCACATTCGGTAATCTGTGAATCAATTTTCAATTAAATTTGAACTATAAAAGGTGATCTGGCAACTTCAGGCGAGATAGCATCTGAGCGGAAAATTTGTTTATAATTTTTTGTAAATTTTGTTTATTTTTTTTTAATAGTTTTATTACTTACTTCAGACAATTTATTTGTTTTGCGAGCAACTGTGTCTGCAGTAAGTATTTTTTTAACATCCTGATGGCAGGGATGGACGAAGAAGATGACGTCTGCTGTATTACAGCTGCCGGCTGATTATATTAATGGAAATTGCGGTAACGAAATTTCAGTAAAATGACCAAGACTTGATGGGTCTAATTCACCGACTAATGTGGACGTTTCTGCTCTGTCTGGGAAACAACAAACAGCAGAACAAATATTCCCCTCTGGCTGATTTGGAAATTGTTAATACTGATAACAATAGTGAAAGTGGAAGGCGTAGCAAAAACATTGTGAACAGTGGTACTTCTGAGCCGATCTCGACAACGTAAACGTTAAATTACTTTCTGAGCAGTTGGAGGCAAAAACTCCGAAAATTGTATTTAAAGTAAACAATGTGAATAAGCATAAATCAAAACTGTATCTTTCAGATGCCAAGATACATGCTTTTAAGGGAGAAGAAAATTAATTCCTACTTTTTTGCACCTAAAGAATACAAACAAATATCACTTGTTGTTCGTGGGTTATACTACAAAATAGAAACGGATTAAATCAAAGCGGCGTTAAACGGAATAGTTCCTAATATGGTTTCGAAGGTGACTAAGTTCAACACATCTTATTGTAAGAAAAATAACGTGGACACAGGCCCATTTCTTGAAACTCTAGAACCTGGGAAGAAATTGGGAGATATTACTAACATCAAATATTAGCTAAATTAAACTATTTTATGGAAAAAGTTCAAGAAAAAGAAACATGAAATCCAGTGCCATAGGTGTCAGCATTGGGGCCACATATCTCGAAATTGCAATTCCGATTTTAAATGAGTAAAATGTAATGATGTTCATCTACCAGGGGCCTGTCAGAAATGCAAATAATAAGGTAAATACTAACTGTGTAAACTGTGGTGAATCCGGACACCTCGCAAATTGGAGGGGCTTACAAAAAATATTTAAATAATAAAAGAGACCGTACGAATAAGGCTCGTATTTTAAAATCTAGTGCTCAAAGCAACTTCGTCAAAGTAATAAACTCCTCCATGACAAGTCAAGGTGTATCATTTGCCAGTTTATTTAACACACAAATAAATCAAAATTCCAATTTTCAAGCAAAAAAAATCACCAATCATTGAGGAGTTTATAAACCTCGCAAAATACTTCTTGGAACCAGAAGAGTTGTCTTTTGAACGCGAAATAAATAAATTTTTAATTGATTGTAAAACCATGTCAAAGTCAGTGGCCAAACCTGAATTTGTGCGCCTACTTAACAAAATTAAAAGCTTTTCCGGGCCTTAGATACATAAACTTCATCACCTTCAATGTGCGATCTCTTATCGACACAAGTCGTCAAATTAATCTTTTAAATACCTTATTCTACAACAACATTGACATTGTATTTGTTCAAGAGTGCCACCTGCGAAAAAATAATAATGTGAAGATAAAAGGATACAGTTTTTTTTGTATGATTACTCATCAATTAGTGTCGCTATGGTAATAAAGGGTACAATTTGATACAGCCGAATAAGTGTTGAAGATTTACGACTATATGGTAATTTTATGCATTTGGAAATAAAATTATATAACTTACTCAAGGGATACTTAGTTGGTTCCCTATATATTCCATCAAATCTTCCAGTTTCCTCTCTTAATAGTGGACTGGATAGTATCCTGCAGGTCGCTAGAGGCTTTGATGGTTTTATTCTGGGGTGACCAAGTAGAAAACTTCAATGGAAAGAATCTTTACAACGGCTCCAGGACCACACATTAGATATTTTCCGGTTTTGCAATACTACGCCCTCCTACGCAAATGAATCGTCTTTCCTCGATCACTTTCTTCAGAGTCCACATCTTGTCAACAGTACTTTAATGAAATATCCTCCCTGTGTACACTCTCGGATCATTTCCCAATTAAATTGGAACTGCGAATTTATTTCACGGAATTTATACTGAGAAGTCCAAGATTGCATACTTCATACAAAAACACAAAATGACATCATTTCCAGCGTGATATGGAATTTGTTAGTCTAAATATCATGCCTCCTAAAAATAGGAATTTAGGAAATTCTGAAATTGATTCACTAATAAATGAATTTAACTCCAATCTTACTTCAATTCAAAATGATCATTCAGAGAGGATTGAGTTAATAAATAACAAAATGCCATTGTCAGAATATATAAAAAAATTCTTTAAAATAAAATATAGTTGGCAAAGAGATTTGAAAAGACTCTCTGATGAATATAACATAATTTCAAAACAAATACAACTCTTTAAAAGAATAATTAAAGAAGGAGTTAATACGAAAAACCTAAAATTATTAACGACAAACTGGAAAAAACCGGGAAATATACAACATTTTGGGCAAAAGAAAGTCACGATTCTGCCAACAAATAGTTGTTAACAGTTAATAGCACATTTTGAAATAATATTGAGATTTCCGTACATTTCCGGGATTATTTTCCTCTGTATATAGTGAAAACGTTCCAGAAAGACCCGTTGAAAACCTTGAAAACCATATTTCGTCTTATATTGATGTTGTTCCTCGTCACATATATTCCTTTGCTGCAAATTTTGGTTCATTTGTAAATCAGGATACTTATCATTTTACGTATTTGGATTGTAAAAAAATATTAAAATATTATAAAAAAAAAACAAAATAAAAACACAAAATCCAGTGGCATTGATGGAATTTAAAATTTTTTAATCAAAAAGCTTCCAGAAGCATCTTTAAAATTTTGTACAATTGTGTTTCACAACTGGAAGTCTGCTAAAATCATACATTAACAAAGAAGGAAAACAGCAAATTATTAGAAGATTTCCATCCAATATCATTACTCTCTAACCTTGGAAAGATCTTTGAACATGTATTAAAAAGGAAACTGTAAAATGAATTCATTGTTTCTCCAATATCAGCTTTCCAATTCGGTTTCAAAAGATATCACTCAACACAATCCGCTCTTCTGAAATGACACACCGATATGATACAAAACATAAGAAACAAAAACTCCACTGTTGCAATTTCTCTGGACATCGAGAAGGCATTTGACTCTGCGTGGCACACAGGTATTCTATACAAATTGGTTGATCTTGGTATTGATCCATATTTGTTTAAAACTTTCCAAAGCTACTTTTCTGACCGAAAATTTCAAGTCCAAATCTATGACTACTCATCTACGGCCGATAATGTAAAAAGTGGAGTCCCCCAAGGGAGCGTTATGGTGCCATTTTTATTCAATCTTTTCCTTCATAACTTTCCGCATTTGACTGACAATTATAAGGCTATACTGTATGCGAACGATTGTATGGTTTACACACATGACGAATCTCCCGTAAATGCATTAGAAAAAGCTGTTTTATATCTTGGTATAATTAACATATATTACAAAACATGGGGTATAAGAATAAATGCTGCAAAATTGGAGACTATTTGTTTATAAAGCTGCGTTCGTTAGCCCGATAAAGGGAAAAATTTTATGTTGCCATGTCTGAGCTTGGTATTCCAGCGAAGATCGTTCGACTTTGTATAATGACACTGTAAAACACAAAAAGCGCCGTCAAAATTGGAACAACCTTCCGACCCTTTTTGTACCAAGCGAGGTTTTAGGCAAGGCGATGGCTTATCATGTGACTTCTTCAATCTTCGAATGGAGAAGATTTTGCAAGAGACTAAAATCAGAACCACTGACATTATTTACAACAAAAGTATCATGCTGCTTGCTTATGCTGACGACATTGACATCATTGGTCGCAACACACGAGCAGTAAGTGGAGCTTTTGCAAGACTTGAAAAGCAGTCAATGATCATGGGCCTAAAGGTGAACGGGGTCAAGATGAAGTATTTTATTTCCAGTGGTAGAGCATCTCAGCGTCTCGCGCAATATGTACCCATCGAGAATTATAGCTTTCAAGTTGTAAAAGACTTCGTATCCTTAGGTGCCAGTATTAGTAATAGCAACGATGTCAGCTTAGAAATTAAGCGGAGAGTAACTCTGGCTAACTCTGGCTTTGTAAGCAACTAAGAAATAAAGCCCTCTCTCGGCGAACAAAAATAACACTCTACAAATCGCTCATCCTGCCCGTCCTACTTTATGGTGCTAAAATATGGTGCTAAAACGAGAGAAAAATCCTCCGTAAGATCTACGGCCCTCTACGCGTCGATGATAGATTCCGAATTCGAATGAATCACGAGCTGTACGAGCTATATGCCGATGTGGATATAGTCAATTGTATTAAAATACAACGACTCCGTTGGCTTGGACACACTTGGCGAATGGAAAATGATGCGCTGGCTCGTAAGGCGTACAAGGAAGAACCCATCGGTGAGCAACGTAGAATAGGCGACCCAATCTCCGTTTGAACGACCAGGTGCAACAAAACCTAACATCACTTGGCGTTACCAATTGGCGCCGGCATGCAGAAGACAGAAATAACTGTCGTTCTATTTTGCTTCAGGTTGAAACCAACTCCCGGTTGTAATAGCCATCAAAAGTAAAAAAAGTAAGTAAAGCATTTGCTTGAGGAACTCTTCCGGAAAATGTGCAAGATTTGTTGTCCCTCAGAGAAAACTTATGCACCTTTCACTTGATGGCGTTGACATACCATTAAAAACAACCTTCAAGTATCTTGGAGTCAATTTCGACAAGCTGATGAAATTCAACAACCTTCTAGTAAAAGCGTGGCGTATATTGGGAATGTTTTCCAATTTGATGAACAGCAGATATTTTCGCCAAAAGACGAAGCATCTCTATAAAATCGGCGTCAGATCTGCAATAATTTACGCCCAATAGTGTCTAAAGAGTTAGAAATCTGTGAAAGAAAATGTTTAAGGAAGTGTATAAACAAAAATTATCAAAACCACACAAAAATATACTACAATACTTACATATATATGAACAAGCTAATGTTATACCGTTCTGCAGATATGCCTTCATACTTCAGAAAAAATTCGTCGAGAATATTGCTTCCCATTACAACGGTTAAATAAACGAAATCCATGAATTGGAAAAAAAACTTCGATTGGTTAAGCCATTCTTATCTTTCTCCTATTGGTAATCAGATGTCGATCCTGAACTTTCTACAACTCCTAATTTCTGCCTGAAAGCCCATCCGAGCTCTCACAGAGGCTAGATTACTTTTATATTTATATAAACTGGAAATATATATATATATATATATATATATATATATATTTATGGGGCGTTTCATGTCAAGTGACCCAAATTTTGTGACTTATTTTTCAAAAAACGCCCTTTGATGTTTTTTTTTGCTCAAAAGAAAGCTTAGGTTTTTGCTTTAAGAGCTTTTTGGTCGCTTAATGGGATGCGAGTAGGATATCTATAAAATAATTTATAGCAAATTTTGCTAAGAACAATAGGTAAAAAGTTAAATGGATGACAAAAAACACCTGTTTGGACAAAGTGTCAAATTAAGACCCCCTCTAACTCTGAGAGTTCTTCACCGATCTTGTTGAAAAATTGTGTCTAAAGTACTACCCAACAGGACCTTGGTGCAAATTTCATCGCGATCGGAAGACATCGGTTTCAAAAGTTGGGTCACTTGACATGAAACGCCCCATATATATCTTTTTTCTGTATTTTACTTTCGGCTAATCAGTCTCTTTTGTGTGTTATGCGAAATAGAACAAAGTTTTAGTTTCCATAATTTTCCCAACGTTTCGCTGCTTTATTTCCAGCATCATCAGGGGTTTATATTTTTAATTTAGTTTGTTAACCACTGAAATGATATGTATAATATTATTTAACGCTTTATAAAACATATCATTTCAGTGGTTAACAAATTAAATAAAAAATATATACCCCTGATGATGCTGGAAATAAACCAGCGAAACGTTGGGAAAATTATGGAAACTAAAACTTTGTTTTATTTCGCATAACACACAAAAGAGACTGATTAGCCGAAAGTAAAATACAAATATTACATACAAACAGTCAATCAACAACAACAAACAATATCTTTTTTTTAAATGGTGCGTGGTAAAGAAGAAGGAAGCATACATTTCAAAAATTCATAACTGCACTGTATTCTTAATCGGACCGGTTTCTGGCATTTCAGCCTTCATCAGTGATTTTATTGAACATTGTGATAATTGTTATGTTTTAATTGAATAGATTGTTTCTATATGAAAATTTTTTCTACTTAGGGCGGCCGTGAGGTTTTGAACCGTGAACCTTCACATACACTCGTACTTGCACTTTTTGGTCAGCGCTTTAACACACTCACCTAAAGTCAGGCCTACGAGCAGTGTGTTTAGTTTTCAGTTTTCGTACCATACAGCTTTACTTTGTATTAATTTCAGAAGATACAACTCTGTCCAAACAAACAATCGTTATTTTTGGATTTTGAATATTTTTTGCATTTATACTTCTAATTTCCACTATTCTCAGTTTTCGTAAGAGTTGTCATATGTGATGTACGGTTTTTGTACATACCTACATATGCACTTTACATATATTTGAGATGACGCTTTGAAGCGAAGAAATTTTTTGTTTGTTAGATTTATCGTCATTTTTCAGACATATTGCAATTACTACTGTAATTAATATGCAATTTTTAATTTTGTTTAAATGGTGCGTGGTAAAGAAGAAGGAAGCATACATTTCAAAAATTCATAACTGCACTGTATTCTTAATCGGACCGGTTTCTGGCATTTCAGCCTTCATCAGCGATTTTATTGAACATTGTGATAATTGTTATGTTTTAATTGAATAGATTGTTTCTATATGAAAATTTTTTCTACTTAGGGCGGCCGTGAGGTTTTGAACCGTGAACCTTCACATACACTCGTACTTGCACTTTTTGGTCAGCGCTTTTTTTTGTTTGTCAAACTTACGTATACTCGTACCTTAACTGAATTAGTATATTCCTATACATAGTAATATAGGATAATTTTTACCAATTGTGATATTAATTTTAAATTTTCAAATATAATCTTTTTTACTACTACTGTGATTGTTTAAAATTCGATTGAGGATCATTATATTTTGTGATATCTACCATGTTGACACTGTTTAACAGATGTTTTATATAGTTTTGATTGCTATTTAGTTTTAAGATGTTATTTATTTGTTAGCAGATTTCGCTCTGCAAGGCCAAGCAAATGCCGGAAGGAAGCATTGTTGTATTTTCCTTTTGTATGTACTCTGTAACGCATACCATTTCATTTAAGCAAGTAGCTATTACAATTATCGTGTATTAAAACAAGACGTAAATAGTTTTAAGATTTTGATGTTATACTGTAGATTTGTATCTCGTTTAATGTAACTAAAAAGTCTCAATAAAAATTGAATTAAATTGAATTGAAATTGAATTAAATTTGAACTACGCATGCAATAATTATCATCTCTTTGTGGAATTTATGTTAATATGTTTTCTTTCCAAAAATAAACTTATATTCAACAAAACTTCGATTAATTAGAAATGCCGTTATTAAAATCTCTTACATCGCATTATCTAACATATTAAAGCGTTAAATTGTATAGCACAAATGAAAAAATGTCCTTGTTTGACAAAAAGAACCGACAAAGACAAAAGAATATAACATGTTCTATTTAATTTTATTAAAAACATTAGTAATAAACAAAATTCCACTGGGAAATTTACAAAGTGAACTCGAAAAAGGCCAAGTTTTGCATATTGTCAGAAAATGAGGCATTAAAAGCGAAAATTGCATTTCAAATCAGCAAAAGTTCAAAGGTTGTTTATAATAATTTGAAAAATATTGAAAATTATAGCAAAAATTAAACCAGTGATGGAAAGAAGTTGAATGAACGCGAGCACCGACTTATTTTGAATACAGCAAACAAAGCTGTACCCAACTTGCTGAATGTGTTTCCAACAAAGTATGTAAACTGACCATTTGGAATGGTCTTAACTCTTCCAAACATATTCAAAGACAAACAATGAAGAAAATTCCCTGTCTTTTGAAACGTCATACTAATGCACTATTGAATATTTTTGATAAATAATATGAGTATAAATTGGTGGAGTGTAAGTTGCTTAATGCTGTGATAGAGAATAGTTTAATTATACCCTATACCACTATGTGGTTTGGGTATAATGACTTTGTGCTGCTGTTTGTACCAACCAAAAATATTTGACCTAGACCCATCTTTAATTATACCGATCGAATCAGAATCACTTTCTGAGTTGATTTAACAATGTCCGTCCGTCCGTCCGTCCGTCCGTCTGTGTGTCCATGTAAACCTTGTAATCAAACTGCAGGTCGCAAATATGAATATATTTTGATGAAATTTGGTATTTAAGCTTTTATTGGCCATGGGATGAACGCTATTGAAATTGGTGAGAAGCGGTCCATGTTCAGACCTAGCCCCCATACAAATTACCCATATGAAATCGACATAAATTGCCATAAGATCCAAATTGTCATATAGATATTACTCAAATTGGGTTTGTATGCGTTCATTACATCCATTAATGAGTAGTCCAAAAATGATCCCTTTGACCCCATATAGAGCTGCTTCCCGATCTTCACTTAAATCTATTAAAAAACAAAAATATTGCACTGATTCTTCTCAAATTTTGTTTGCATATATTTTTGCTAAATACAAGAGACTTTACCAAAGATGATCAGGATCGGTCCATTTTTGGACCAAGTCCCTATATAGATATAGCATCCGATATGAACTTTTTCATATCTGCAGCCAAAAAAATTAATAAAAATCCCAATCAAATTTGGTTTTTGCTTATTTTCTATGTCCAGTTAGTTGGGCCTAAGAGATAGGGTCTCTAAACGCATGGTATAGGGTATCGTATAGTCGGTCATATAAATGGAGGAAAGGGGTATATTTTCCGGCTAGACAATGCAGCCTGTCATACCAGAAAATTCACAAAAAGATGGTTAAGCTCGAATGATGTCGATGATTTGGAATGGCCTGCTTGCTCTCCTGATATTAACCCCATAGACATCATATCAAGAATTCTCGTCAGGAAAATTTATGCTGACAATCGGTAATTCATGAATGTTGGTGAGATAAAAATTTCAATTTTCAAAGAGTGGTGTTTGGAAAAAGGTAATAAGTTATATGAAAAATTTAACATTTTATTGCATTAAAACAAAAGGTGGTATTGGAAATTATTAACGTGATGTTGTTGTTTTATTATTTTTGTTATATCTGTTAAAATAATAAAGGAATTAATTGTTAATTTTTTTCAAACAAAGACTTTTACATTTGTGCTATACAATATGAAAGCTTTAATATGCTAGATATTTCGATGTAAGAGATTTTAATAACAGTATTTCCAATTAATCGAAGTTTTGTGTAATATAAGAAAACATATTAATATAAGTCCAACAAAGAGATGATTATTTTTGCATACATAGTTCAAATTTTATAGAACATTAATTCACAGATTACCAAATGTGCTATCATGTATAAACGCACTGTAGTTTCCCATCAAGCACTAGTAACTTTTAAGGTGATGAAAAGTAAACGAACACATTAGATATGCTGCATTACTAGAATGATTCCTTATTTTTCTGGGCTTTTATACCCAAAACAATACTCAAAAAATTCTTAATAATAGAATAATTATAAATTAAATAGTGTACATTGTTTCTGTGTTTTGGTTCCCAACCATAATAATTCTTAATAGTGTTGTTAGTTATAAACGGTCAGGCAATTGAGTTTATTGAACGGCCTATATTTTTAGTCAGATTAAGCATTATTACGTTTGGTAATAATGAATATGAGGAAGTAAATGCACTAAATTTTTAGTAACGATAAATATAAACAAATATACAATGTGTGTAAAAAAGTGCAGTGTGTATGTAAACAATAAATATAAACAAATATAAAAACTTGGCTATATAAAAAACGTATCTGCATTTTACTTTTGGCTAATCAGTCTCTTTTGTGTGTTATTATACCCTATACCACTATGTGGTTTGGGTATAATGACTTTGTGCTGCTGTTTGTAACAACCAAAAATATTTGACCTAGACCCATCTTTAATTATACCGATCGAATCAGAATCACTTTCTGACTTGATTTAACAATGTCCGTCCGTCCGTCCGTCCGTCCGTCCGTCTGTGTGTCCATGTAAAGCTTGTAATCAAACTGCAGGTCGCAAATATGAATATATTTTGATGAAATTTGGTATATAAGCTTTTATCGGCCATGGGATGAACGCTATTGAAATTGGTGAGAATCGGTCCATGTTCAGACCTAGCCCCCATACAAATTACCCATATGAAATAGACATAAATTGCCATAAGATCCAAATTGTCATATAGATCTTACTCAAATTGGGTTTGTATGCGTTCATTACATCCACTAATGAGTAGTCCATAAATGATCCCTTTGACCCCATATAGAGCTGCTTCCCGATCTTCACTTAAATCTATTAAAAAACAAAAATATTGCACTGATTGTTCTCAAATTTTGTTTGTATATATTTTTGCAAAATACAAGAGACTTTACCAAACATGATCAGGATTGGTCCATTTTGGACCAAGTTCCTTTATAGATATAGCATCCGATATGAACTTTTTCATATCTGCAGCCAAAAAAATTAATAAAAATCCCACTCAAATTTGGTTTTTGCTTATTTTCAATGTCCAGTTAGTTGGGCCTAAGAGATAGGGTTTCTAAACGCATGGTATAGGGTATCGTATAGTCGGTCTAGACCGACTATAATTTTTTTACTTGTTTTTTTGTTTGTTTAGACTTATAAATTACGTATTATTGCACTAATTAATTTTTCTATTTAAAACAGTGGCATAGCTTGCACTGATGTTGTCGGTATCATATTTTCTGTTTACTGTCAAATGGTTGTTTTCTTGTATTCTCAAGCTTTCCATTGTTATTCTTTTTCTATCTCTATTTTCTATGTCTGTTGCTGTTTTTATACCCTATACCACTATGTGGTTTGGGTATAATGACTTTGTGCTGCTGTTTGTAACAACCAAAAATATTTGACCTACACCCATCTTTAATTATACCGACCGAATCACAATCACTACCTGATTCGATTTAACGATGTCCGTCCGTCTGTGTGTCCATGTAAAGCTTGTAATCAAACTGCAGGTCGCAAATATGAATATATTTTGATGAAATTTGGTATTTGATCTTTTATCGGCCATGGGATGAACGCTATTGAAATTGGTGAGAATCGGTCCATGTTCAGACCTAGCCCCCATACAAATGACCCCTATGAAATCAACATATATTGCCATAAGATCAAAATTATCATACAAATCTTAGTCAAATTGGGTTTGTATATATATATTACATCCGTTAATCAGTAGTCTAAAAATGATCCCTATTGGACAACTCTTAGTCATAGGCCCCATATAGAGCTGCTTCCCGATCTTCACTTAAATCTATCAAAAAACAAAAATATTGCACTGATTCTTCTCAAATTTTGTTTGTATATATTTTTGCAAAATACAAGAGACTTTAGCAAACATGGTCAGTATCGGTCCATTTTTGGGCCTAGTCCCCACATAGATATAGCATCCGATAAGAACTTTTTCATATCTGCAGCCGAAAAAATTAATAAAAATCCCACTCAAATTTGGTTTATGCTTATTTTCTATATCCAGTTAGTTGGGCCTGAGAGATAGAGTCTCTAAACGCATGGTATAGGGTATCGTATAGTCGGTCTAGACCGACTATAATTTTTTTACTTGTTGTTTATGTCGATGTCGTTTACATGTTCATTTATTCTCACTGCTAATTCTCTTTTAGTAGTACCAATGTAAATACGATCGCAGGTCTCGTTTTCATTGCCTTTGCATTTGATTTCGTACACTACATTACTTCTTTTTTCTTTTGGTATTGTTGTTTTTGTTTTTGTGTATAGTTGGTTTAGTTTTGTGTTTTCTTTGTATGCGATTTTAATGTTATTGTTGTTGATGGTTGTTTTTATTGATTTTGTGTCTCTAAGATTTGGAATGTAATTTAATGTTATAAGTCGTGAATTTGCATTGTGTTCTTGTCGGTTTTGTGCGTTATTTTTAATTTTTAATAATTCTGAATCTGTTATGTTATTAATTAGTTCAATTAGATAATTGTTTTTTGTTAGTATTTTTGTAACTTTGTTTTTGTTTTCGTTGTCAAATGATCTGTGGCTGAGTCTGAATACTTTATTAGCGTAATTACTAATTGTGTTCATCTTCTGAAAATTGGGTTGATTAGAAAAGTAATCAATCATTCTTCCTGAAGCTGTTGTTTTATTATACCAATATGTGACCATTTTGTCGTTTAGTTTTATTATTTCTATGTCCAAAAATGCAAGTTTTCCATAAGCAGAATTCTAAAATTTTTTGAAAATTTGGTTTGTTTATTTTGGTGTGTGTTCGCAATGTATCCCATTTTTTCATAATTGTTTTATGATTGTTGTGTCTTACAGAAACAAAATCAATAAAAACAATCATCAACAACAATAACATTAAAATCGCATACAAAGCAAACACAAAACTAAACCAACTATACACAAAAACAAAAACAACAATACCAAAAGGAAAAAGAAGTAATGTAGTGTACGAAATCAAATGCAAAGGCAATGAAAACGAGACCTGCGATCGTATTTACATTGAAAATACTAAAAGAGCGTTAGCAGTGAGAATAAATGAACATGTAAACGAGATCAAAAAAAAACAAAAACAGCACAGCCCTGTCACAACACGCCTCAATAACAAACATACACCTTATTTTGACAATTGCAGAATTTTAGACATAGAAAATAGAGATAGAAAAAGAATAACAATGGAAAGCTTGAGAATACAAGAAAGCAACCACTTGACAGTAAACAGAAAATAAGATACCGACAACATCAGTGCAAGCTATGCCACTATTTTAAATAGAAAAATTAATTAGTGCAATAATACGTAATTTATAGGTCTAAACAAACAAAAAATTTTTTATGTAATTCAAATTGACGTAATGTAAAAATACTAATTAGAATTAAGATGTCCCCACTGTGAGTAAATTTAGTCGAGAGAAAAAAGCAGTAAATAATGTTATATATATCATTTCAGTGGTTAATAAATTAAATAAAATATATACTCCTGATGATGCTGGAAATAAACCAGCGAAACGTTGGGAGACTGATTAGCCAAAAGTAAAATACAAATATTACACACAAACAGTCAATCAACAACAACAAACAATTAAAAAACGTATCGTTGACTGCTTCGAATCTAAACAGTACGCAAATGCTCTCGTAAACCTCACTGGCTTGTTATTTAAAATTAAATCTACCCATCCTTGCAAAAATAAATGGTCCCAAAAATAAATAGTTTGATTCGCAGTGTGAGAATGTCCGTAAACATATGCGTGAAAAGTTAAATATTTATCATACAACTAGTACGCAAATTTGAAGAAAAGCTTAAGTCGAGAGCAGGCCAATGCTTGCAAGGTGTGATAAAAATAAGCTAAATCTTAAAACTAAGAATATGGAAAAATTAAATGATGTGAGAAACAATAGCGAGTGGTAGAAACTTGCGACCATGATGAGGAATTGCAGCACTATAGTTGGAAACAATTTAGGTATTGTGAACTTCTTTTAATATTTTAAATAGCTTCTGGCTGCATCAGATTTTGACAATGTAATTTCAATGTCCTTATATAATATTATCGAGCCTTTCCTAGAATCCCCTTTTGAGATGAGAGAACTTGTTTTGTTTTTGAAATCTGCTAAACCTAATAAGGCTCATTATTTTATTTTGTACTTTTACTTGAGGAAATCCCTAACTCATTTAGGAGCTATGCTATAATACCCATATTTAAAAAAAATTATATAAATACAAACTATTGTGGGTTATCTCTTCTCAACACTCTGTACTGGGTTAATACTCAGTCGCATGCGCAGCTGGTTGGATTTTAACGGTATAATTAATGAATTACAGTCCGCGTTTCGCAGTTGATAATTTATTCAATTTAACCGGTATCGTGAATTTATGTTTTAATCGTAAAAAGAAAACTTTTGCTTTTTTATGGATATTTCTTCGGCATTTGATTTATATTATTCCACGTAATTCGTTACTTTATAAACTCTGTTGCTTAGGTATTCTCGTGAAGTGGTACTTATGTATATTGATTAAAATATATGAAAATACAACTAGTAGATTATGGGATGATAGTACACCTTCTGATTTTTCGTTTTCGCTTTATCTCAACGATTTTCCTGACCATTTACCCGGTGGTCAGCTAAACTTGCATCGTCCATAATTCCTATAAATGCCTGTTGGATAAGCTATAAAAATATTTCATGCAGCAACAAAGTCCATAGAATTTTATGGATCTCAAATATGAAGATTTCTCAGAAATTATGAGGTGGAAAAATATTTAAGATATTTCTTTAACAAAATGTCATACCTTCCAATGAATACTCCCAATTATATGTTGCATATTGAAACTGGTTTGCCTTCATTATATTTGGAAACCTTAAATTTACATTTTTGTTACATTAGGAAAGTTTAAAATTTTGCCATAAATAGAGTGCCACGTTTGTTGACTAATGAATCCGTTCTGCAATTAACTTATTGGTTTCCGCATTGGGTCGCACTATATTCCCAAAATCATATTACTTTAGACATTGAGAGTTGGTGAAACAATATACGGCATTATCTCGACCTCATACTCGCTAAATTAAAATTTTTTGAGTTCGATAATTTTGTAGCTATTGCCAGAAACCTGTGTTTTGATCTCCATGATATGTACCCTGTGTTAAAATATGATATTCCACCGTATTTTCGCGACGGCAATTCGGCTTACGTCGTAAGCTTCATTATGAAAGTTGGGGGTAGTTTACTAAATTTAAATGCATGCAGTTTATATGGAAGTGTGGTAAATTTATTTCATTGTGCAATTATAATGAAGAGGAGAACATCTAACTGGAAGATGTCCATTTTTTCTGGGGACCGTTACACCTTTCTCTGGAAAAATATTTCTTTCAAGTGATGAAGTTCTTAAGATATTTAATTGCGAACATTACATGCTCTTATACAAATTGTTTAAAATGTAGAGAACTAATCTTATCTGAGTTTCGAGAGTTAAAAATGTAATACGTTTATTATTCTAACTACAACTTAAGTTCTATTATGCCAATCACACACACAATATTATGTGTTATTTATGTCTTCACATGATTTATTTATGAAAAAATTGTTTGTTACCGTAAATTTTTAGTATTTTGTTTCTCCAAATATAAAGCAAGAAAATAAATCTTATCATAAAATCTAATCGTGAATAACGAGTCCGTTTAGTATTTTTCGCAATTAGGCTTGAACATGTTAACGGTTTATCTCGAATAATTAAAAACACTAGCTTAATGTCATAATCGTCAAAAAGTTTGATGTAATATCATGCAGTATTTTACTATGTACAGTTAAACTTTATCAGGTTTACCATTTTTTCTTTTCTTCTAGCTCAAAATTTTAGCAGGGAGAGGTGTGATAGCTTACCTGCAAGAAATCGCACTTCCAGTGAATGCAGTAGTAACAGCATTAGAATGACACCAGCAACAGCATCAATGCATCGCATTCTAAATTTTCAAGGTTCTCCCATTGCATATTCTGCAAGTGAGGAATCTGTAAGCGTTGATGATTCAGAAGAGAGTATGGGTGTGATACCTTACTTACTAAGGTATGTTGATGCAAATATTAAAAATAGTTAATGCACAAAATATTTATTTCACGATTCTTTTTCAACTCTCTTACCTCAGAATATTTTTTCCATATTGTCCACAACTTTGCGGTAAATATAACACCATAAAATATATGAAAAACTGGAACAACATTTTTTATTTTAAAAAGGAGCGAATTAGATTTATTGTGTAACACCAAATCATTCTTCAAATGTGAAGTAAATCGTTATCGAGACACTTTTTTATACGCTACCTAAAAGGGATATCTGTATATATCATAACACCCCCTTTTATATTAAACAAAACAACTGTAAAGGAAAGATATTTTTGAACCGATTCGCAAATTTTCAGAATGGTGTGTTTTGTTTACGAGATATCAAAATTTTAAATGTTTTCTCCCAAACTCAATTTTACGGTATTTCTGTTTTAGTAATCCACATACGCACGCTGTTGGGCTTTCCTGTAGTAAACAGCAACAAGTTTAACTTACATGTTTAGAAACAACGTTCACTATGTGGTCAGAGCATAATGTAACTACCAAAAATGTTTGACCTAGACCCATCTTTTATTATACCGAACGACTCATAATCACTTTCTGAGTCGATTTAGCGATTTACAGGCTTACAGGTCGCAAATATAAATATATTTTGATGAAATTTCGTATATAAGCCTTTAGTGGCCATGGGTTCAAAGCTATTGAAATTGGTGAAAATCGGTTCATGTTCAGACCTAGTCTCCATACAAATGACCCATATGAGATCGACTTAAATTGCCATAATATCCAAATTATCTTATAGATCTCGGTCAAATTGGGTTTCTGTATGTTTATTATATCCATTTATAAGATGTCCAAAAATAAACCCTATAAGCCAATTCTTAGTCATAGCCCCCTTATAAAGCTGATTCCCGATCTTCACTTAGGTTAGGTTAGGTGAGGTTAGGTTGGAAGTGGCTGCTGATCCAAGGACCAGCACACTTAGGCTCTGGGGTCCGTTGTGATACCACGGGACGAATGGGTGTTCCCCTTAGTCCCCACCGAAGAACCAGTTCGAGCTTCTGATGAAGCCCCTAAGATGTGAAATTTTTACGTTTGAGAGGTCAGAGAGATCGTGAAGAAACGGCGATCCCAATGTCCGTAGTCATGTTCTGGATAGCGCCGGGCAGTGGCAGAGGAAGTGTTCTACGCTCTCTACCTCCTCCACATCCAAGCAGCTACGACAGAAATCATTTGACGAGACCTTAAGGCGCTCAGCGTGTCTCCCTATAAGGCAGTGCCCAGTAACAACAGCAACTACCGTTGAGATCTCCCCACGGGGGAGTGATAATAGCGCATTTGTACGCTTTCGATTCAGAGCAGGCCAGATTTGTCTTGTGATCCTACACGTTAATCCATTAGCCCATCTGTTATTCGTTATGCCAGCGGTGCGAAGCCGAAGTTCAAGCTTGCACGATTCCAGGGGTGTACCAACACATTCCAAATCCGCTGGAATCTGTAAGGTAGTACCCTGTCTTGCTAGCTCATCCGCTTTGCAGTTTCCCGGTATGTTCGTGTGCCCTGGGACCCATATGAGCCTGATGTCGAACTGCTTGGCCATCTCATTTAAGGACGTGCGGCAGCTAAGGGCGGTTCTCGTTTTCAGGAACATTGATCGTATGGATTTTACCGCGGCTTGACTATCAGAATAGATGTTGACTGCGGTCGTAGATAGAATATTCCGACCCAACCAGTCAGCAACCTCCTTTATTGCCAGTACCTCTGCCTGATATACACTGCAGTGGTCTGGTAACCTTCGAGCCAGATTTAGTCCAAGCTCCCCTGAATGGACTCCAAAACCAACCTGACCGCACAATTTCGATCCGTCAGTATAGAAATTTACGGAACGCCTACTGCCTGGTGTCCTGTACAGTAGTGACTCTCAAATACGCTCCTTGGAGTAGTGTAATCCACGTTCAATGGCAAGTTCCTGTCATTCAGGATCACTCCGTGGCCACAATTATAGCCCCGCCATTGCAGTGTGCTTCTTAATCGAATGGCCGATGAGGCCGCCGACTGCTTCCCTAATATGTCCAGTGGTATTAGGTGTAATAGGATGTTCAAGGCATCCGAAGGTGTAGTACGAAGGGCTCCAGTGATGCTCATGGAAGTCATTCTCTGTACCCTTGCGAGAAGGTTGTTATTGGTGGGCTTCTCCAAAGCCCCATCGCTTACCAATGGTCTTCTTACAGGAGTATAAATCTATAGTCGCCTTCTTCACCCGCTCCTCCAAATTCCGTCTGAAGTTCAGCTTAAAGCCATAAGCAAAAACGACTACATATTGCTTACGAGCTTAATTATGTGGATATGTTGCTTAAGTTAAAAATTATGTCGGATAATTTGGAACGCATTCAGAATAACATTGCATCAGCGATACTCAATGTAATGACAAGTAATATTTTGACAGATCAGGAAATCATCGACTTTAAAATAGACTTCTATGAACTTCAGTATATACAATTGGGTGCTGCAAGATATAGGAATGACCATATAATTTTTGTTATCAAATTTCCAAAGGACATGATAACGGTGAAGAGGTCCTTAATAACACCGATGACAGACGATAAGAGATTTGATAATTTGCTTGGTCTCATAAAAACGATGTTTATAGAAAGTGAAGTTCGTTTAGAAAAAATATTTAACAAGAGATTCGATGAACTGAAGAGTGACATCTTAGATATAAACCAACGTGTAACCAAACTCGAAACTGTCGCAGATGAAATTATTAGCCTTAAGAGTGAGGTACAGAATTTAAAAACACAAATACAGCGACAGGAAAATTTTGTCGTCGCGTCAGATCTTCGTATTAATCGCATACCGTATAAAAAAGATGAAAACTTGTTTGAAATATTTCAGGCAATATGTGACGTTTTAAATATTCCAACTCCTGCCATTAAATCTCTAATCGTCTCCAGAACCACAACAACAAAGATAAAAATTTTTCTCCTGATGCAGTGATTATGGTCAAACTCTGTTCCCCATACGACAAAAACTTCATATTGAAATGTCTCTCTAATTACCGTAAAGCGTACAAGACCGAACTGAAACTATCACATTTCGGCTTTGGTGGCGATCGCACCTTCTACGTCAATGAAAACTTGACCGCCACTAATCATAAAATACTTCGATCTGCAATTGAATTTAAAAAGAAAGGGCTGATAAAAACAGCATACACTACTCGAGGCTTAGTATATATTAGATTCAATGGTAATGACGAACCAGTTAGAGTTGAGACTATTGAAGGACTAAACAATTTATTTCCTGATGGATGTTTTTCTGCCAACAACTGATGATTTGGTAATGGTTTTAATAGTAAATTGGTATTTCTGTGTTCATTTATTAATTCTTCGATTAGTATTATTTTTACTATTTTTTACATACGTAACAAATTTGATATATTTTTTAGATTTTCTAACACTTTTTGTAAATTTCTTCCTACTTTATCCTTGCGTTGCTTTTTTAATCCTTCATAATGATTATGAACGGCGATAGTTTATCTTTCAGTTCCAAAGACGTAACTTGTAATCTTATTCGTATTTTATGCAAACAGAGATCAGGTTTAAATATATGCCATATTAAAGCGCAGAGTCTTAATAATAAGATTGATGAATTTAGGTTTATCTTTGAGAACTCAGGTGTTGATATAATATGTGTTTCGGAGACATGGTTCAATGAAAGAGTAGATGATAAAATGATTGGATTAACCGGATTCAAAATTTTTCGCTGTGATAGGAATACTCGTTGTGGTGGTGTAGCTATTTTTTTAGAAAAGGCATTATGTGTAAATTTCATAGCAAATCTAAACCTCATGACAAGGTTGAACATATATTTGTTGAAGTTTCGTCCCATGGAAAACAATTACTTGTTGGATGTGTTTATAGACCTAATAAGAGAATAGACCTTGATGTTTTTCAAAATATACTTGAAACTATAACTCTCAATTATGAAGATATTTTAATATATGGGGATTTTAATTCAAACGTTATCAATGAGACTATTTTACTAGACATAATGCAATCAATTGGCCTTTCTCCAACTAACATTACAGTTCTAACTCATTTTACTGCTACAAGTAACTCGTTACTTGGTCTTTTCTTTGTCATTAGCAAAAAGAAAGTCTTACTCTATGATCAGCTCTCAGCACCCTGTTTTTCAAAGCACGACTTTATTTTTCTATCATTTGACTTTAAAATGCAAGTGGTGGATGACGTTGTTACTTATTATGATTTTAAACAAATGGATCGAAACGCGATGTTATTCGAATTATCTAAAATCGATTGGGACTCCATTTACTACATGCCTTCGGTTGACAATCAGGTCAGTTTTTTAGAACCAAATTTGGCACATGTGTTCCACAAATCTGTACCTTTAAAAACAACAAAATACAATAACAAAAATATACCCTGGTTCAATCAACAGATTAAGGATAAAATCTGTGAAAGGGATAAAGCTTTTAAAAGTTGGAAACTGTATAAAACAGATAATTTATATGACGAATATTCCAATGCTAGAAAACGAGTAAATAAAATGATAAAAACTGCTGAATCTGCAACTACTCTAGCCTATTTATTTCTGCTGCACACTCTAAAAAAACGTGGAAACTCATACGAGAAATTGGTGACGGCAAATCTAAGGAAATTGTCAATTCTGACATAAATGTTGATTCGCTTAACGAATCTTTTACAAATATCCCTGACATCCCCATAAACGATGGATATTATACCCGCAATACTGATGTTAGTTCAACTTTATCGGAAAATGCTTTTTGTTTTCAATGCGTAAGCCAACTGGAAGTACTCTCCACATGCCAAGCTGAGAAATCTAATGCTGTTGGTTCTGATAACATACATCCCAGATTCTTAAAGGAAATTATCCCTCAACAGCTACCTCAAATTACCCATATTTTTAACACTATTATCACAAAAAGTGTATTTCCTTAAAGTTGGAAAAATGCTAAAATTTTACCTATTCCTAAATCAAATAAAGAATATCGTCCCATTGCTATCCTACCATACTTGTCTAAAGTGCTTGAAAGGTTATTGCATCAGCAAATTGGAAAACATGTCAAGAATATGGGCCTACTCTTAGACAGACAATCAGGCTTTCGTCCTAAACATAGCTGCATAACTGCATTAATTGATGTGTCTGAAGATATTCGTGGGTATATTGATAGTTGTAACATTGCATTTCTAGTGCTCTTAGATCATTCGAAGGCATTTGATACTGTGAATCATGAAATACTCTGCATAAAGCTAAGAACTTTTTTTGTTTTCTCTCCTTCCGCAACTCGTCTTATATCGTCTTATTTAGAAAATCGGCAACAATATGTTAACGCCAATAATAAAATATCAAATGTGCTTCCAGTAAAAAAGGGCGTTCCGCAAGGTTCGATTCTAGGACCACTTCTTTTCACTATATATAAGTTTTAATAAAATATTCTTTATTAAATGAATTCCAAAATAGAACTAACTATATCATTAACAAAACAAAAATTTATATTTAAAATTAAACCCGTTGAGACTGCCGAACTTGCATTTATTTTTGGTGTCATATATTAGACAAGCAACGTCCACAACATTGTTGTCAGCCAAAGCAGTGATCGCTATGTTGTTGTTTATTCTTTAGCATACGCAAAAACCGCTGATGGTGCACTATGAGCTGACTACTATGCATGTTTAGCTAGGCAACCACCTTGTTGCTGCGCGGATGTGTTAACTCCTCCCTCGTTTAAGTGAAGGACGTCCTCGGACTTCCTGAGGCCATCAATTAAATCCTGAATGTTGTGTTGGCGCCGAGCCCTCTGATGTTTTTTGTAAAGCTTGAACGAGGTGTAGCAAAGGACCAAAAAGGCAATCGCGACCAACCCAGATATCAAAGGCCATTTTATCAGTCCCTTTCCAATATCGTTGATATACTGGGAATTTTCCATACTCAGCCTTTTTAAGTATGGTAAGCTCAGTATTTCCTGATGGCTTGTTATGTTGAGAAGCGTTGACAATGCTGGGCCTGGAGACTTCCCTACATAGTTCTTCAGGTTCTGATATAAGGAGTCGTTGACCCTGACCTCGTCGTCAAACGTGAGAAGATACGTTCCCGTCACAATCTGCTCGTGGGCATCGCTAGTCCTGATTGTAGCGGTTTCATCATTGATAATGATAACGCCATCGTCAATGACTGTCAGAGGTTCAAGATGGCTTGGACGAGTTGTGCAATGTGCTATGCCGCCAGAATGAAGTTGCTGTGCGCATGTTATATGAGACAGCTTCCTGCAGAATGTTGTTGTAAGCGTGGCGGTACAATTTCCAATTGACACCATTTGATTACCGCAGTCTGCTATGTTATTTTCATCAGCAAAATCAAGAATGGTATTATTATGCTCAACGGGATATAAAATTATTTTTTTACATACTAAACCTAGCTTAGGATATTTAATAAGAAAATGCATAAATTTATCATTCAATAGGACCCTAACATTTGCTATTTCCATTAGATCAGTTATGGTTATACCTGTAGAGCGCTCAGTGATTGTTTTATTTAAATCATTAGAATCAAGAATTGCTGGGTTTATTATTCCAATCTTTGCAAGGGTGACCGACAACATTAATGTTTCCAGCTCTGAAATTAGGATTCTATCTCTTGCGAGTAGTGTTTCATAAAGGTGACCAGTATCAATCTGTTTAGTTTTTGAATCCCTAATAATTGCGTTGACTGTCTCTGATAATTTATTAATTTGTTCTTGTGCCTGAGTATTTATAACCACTTGCCTATTAGCGGACTCAATAAGTTGCTGTTGTTTAAATTTTAGCTGCTCAAAGTCGTCAAAGTCAGGGGTTCCGGCGACCACCTTTAGAGCAGTTCCCAAGATGTTGATGCTTCTGGCATATCTGTGGTGGATGTTTACTGTTTCCAAAAGCGTATTGATATGACCTATGTCGGCGTCAAGTATTTTTCTCATGTGTGACTGGGGAAAATGGTTCGTCAACAACTTGGTTTCTTCTGCCATTTCTGAATACATGGTAAGGTTTGATGAGTGCCGCAAATATTCATATCCCTGCCATATTACTACGTCACCATCTGTCAGAGGTATGTAGTCTGAATTCGAATAGTCGGTCAGCTTGGCGGTTGTTGTCGCGACAAGAAACAGCGCAATCAAAATCCCAAATGAAAAAGCATAAATTAAGAAACTTATCTTAAATTGTCCTTATGGACCGCCCTCCCTTTTATTAGAACCGTCGTTCCCAGATCAGCTTCTATTTCTTCCTCTATATATAGAGGTGTTAGTTTATTTCCCAATCTCCTGTTTGTTTTTACAAGTACTTTGTCACCCCTTTGAAAGGTTCTATTCTGTCTTGTCTCATTCAGTCTTTGCATTTGAACGTCCTGGGCCCTATTTACCCTTTCCTTAATCTCTGCCTCGAATTCCGGCGGGAATGCATGGACTATGTCAATGGGCCGTTTTTTTGTCACCGAGTGGATAGTCTTGTTGTACTCTATTGTCGCTTGAAGTATCAGTTCGACTGTGTCATTTAAGTTTCTTTCGATTTTCAAACATCTTGCAATTTCCGCAAGAGTACTATGAAATCTTTCCACCTGCCCATTCGACGTGCTGTGGAGCGGTGGCGCATTTACAATTTGCACGTCAAAGCGATTTAATAAAAGAGACCGAATCGTTCCTGAGTTCAGAGAGGGTTCATTATCGCAATATACCGTTTTTACGTGGGGGTAAAAATTCATTAACTGTAAGATTGGTGGTTCTATATCTACTATTGTTCTAGAGTCAATGGGTTGAACAATCGCGAATTTTGAAAACTTGTCAATACAGGTTAGAAAAAATTTTTTATCTGTGGAATATATGTCGATATGTAATATTTCGCCTACGTGAGAAGGAATGGGCGTTTCGCCTATAATATGCTTTTTTGGGTGTCGGTCATATTTAGCTTTTCTGCAAATTTTGCAATTTGCGACAATTTCATTAGCCAAACGGGTCATCTTCGGAAAAAAATAATCCTGCAAAATTTGCTTCGTATTTTCTTGAGCGGCTCTATGCGCCCTGTTATGTTCAGTGACTACTATTTCCTTTTGTTCACTTTTGTTAAATATATCAATCACCATTCGGCTTGCGTGCCAAAAAGTTGTTGTTGGAAAAGTTTTTACTAGGTTATTCTGTATGAATGCCAGTATTGGCAGTTCGCAGTGAATCGCGTTCACTACATCTTTTTTAACTGCATCGTAGACTATCTGCATTAAGTTTTCTCTATTGGAAAAATTTATGAGATGTCTGGTTTTCTCACCAAACATAATTATCGTACGTGTCGAGGGAACTTCGCTCTGTTCTATTATTATCTGATTTCGAAAACAATTTACAGGCTTTTCGGTTGATTCAATTGTGTAGGTCAGGGATTGTTCACTGTGTATTGTTGCACGGTCAGACTGTGCCTCCTCTTCAAGAGCATGAATGTTTTGCCGCGATAGAGCATCCGCGACGAAATTTTCCTTTCCAGGCTTATAGAAAATATGTGCGTTATGCTCGTCTATAAATGCCTTCCATCGTTTTATTTTCGCGTTTGAGTTTCGATCCGAAACTGCGAACGTAAGTGGCTGGTGGTCAGTGTAAATATTCAAATTCCTTACACCGTACAGATAGTTTCTGAGACATTTCAAAGCCCACACTATAGCAAGCAACTCTCGCTCGTTGGTTGCAAAATTTAATTCGGAATCTTTCAGGGTTCTGGATATCATGGTAATTGGTTTTCCGTCCTGCGACAAGACCGCCCCAATACCCAAAGAAGAAGCGTCCGTTGTCAGGTCAAATGACTTATTGTAATCCGGATAGAGCAACAAGACATCTTCAGATGTGAGAACCCTTTTCAACTTTTCAAATGCCTGGTACTGTTCCTCGTTAAGGCGCACTGGTATTTTCTTTGACCGGGTAGCGCTCACATTGCCATTCTCCCCTTTTAGTATGTTAGTCAGTGGTCTGGCTAAAGATGCAAAATCCTTGATAAAACACCTGTAGTAACTTGCCAAGCCCAAGAAGGAACGAACATTAAATAGTGTGGTGGGCCGCTCGTAGTTTTTAATCGTCTCTATTTTGCTAGGACTCGTTGTAATACCCTTTTCGCATACCACAAAACCCAGATACTCAACCTGTTTTTTAAAAAAATTTGACTTCTCGCGTGAAACTCTCATGTTAGCTTCATTTAACCTATCCAACACCCATGCTATATGCTCAACATGCCCCTCCATACTTTCCGAGAAGATGATCACATCATCAACATAAACATAGCATGATTTCCCTATTTGATCTCGGAGCACGTCATCTATTGCTCTTTGAAAAATACTAGGCGCGTTCTTCAGCCCAAAGGGGAGCCTACAAAACTCGTATTTTCCATTGCCCACCGAAAATGCTGTTTTTTCCCTATCCTTTTCAGCCAACAAAATTTGGTGAAATCCTGATTTCAAGTCAAGGGTTGTGAAAAACTTAGCCTTCCCGAGATTTGATAGAATAGCCACAATATTTGGTATCGGATATTTGTCATCTATGGTCTTTGAATTCAACTTTCTAAAATCTATTACCAAACGCTTCTTTGCATTTCCCTGTGCGTCCATACCTTTCTTGTCAACCACCCATACTGGGTTATTGTACGGTGACCTGGATGGTCGAATTATGCCGTCTTTAAGCATACTTCGCATTTCGGAATTTACAAAGTCTGATACACCCATCGGGTAAGGGTATAATTTAGAATATATCGGGTCCTCATCTTCTGTGCGAATGGTAGCAACAATCCTGGTATTAAAAGGGAGTGCCTCGTTTGGGTCCGCAAAAACACCGATTCGTTTTTTTATCATTTTCTGAAATTGTTTTTCAATTTGCTGGGGTACCTCAATATCATCTGTGTTAGTAAAATTTACACTAAGGCATTTTAAAAATTTCATATTTTCAGATTCAGTACTAGTTCTTAGTCGTTTATTTCTAAAGTCCAAAATTGCATTTGTTTGATATAAAAAATCTAGCCCGATTATTCCATCGAAGGTAGTTAGATCGGGGAGCAAAAAAAATGTTGTGTTAACATTAAAAAGCCGCATAGTGCATTTTTTTTCTACAATATTATTCCCGTGAAGAGACTTTACAATAAATGGATTATTTACTTTTGATACAAAGTTTAGTTCCTTTAAAGGTTTTATATAATTTTTAGAGGCACCCGTGTCAATTAGCAATCTAATTTTTTTCCCTGCTATCGTTCTCTCTACATACGGTAGCAAGGAATCTTGTCTAAAAAATTAATTTGGTCATATTCTTCGATTTCATTTTCTATATTTGTTGCCTCTATTTCTGCTAGGTGTTGATATTCTTGCTCTGGATGATCTCCTGAGATCTCTTCCTGTGACAGGTTGTTGACCCTCTGATGTTTAGGTCCGGTGAACCTGGCTGTGCCGCTATTCGGCCTCTTAAAAACTTGTCCCAGGGCTTGAGTATTTTGGTATTGAAATTGTTGATTTGCCTGGTATTGTGTCGGTTGCCTAAATTTTGATGAAGGATCAACATCCATTGGTTGAACAACATCTTGCTTTGTAGGGCCTAAATTGTTTTGTTGTCGCTGTCTATTAAAGTAAGGATTTTTTCCCTGTCGATAGTCATTTGAAACAAAATTTCTGGGGCTTTGTTGCCTTTGTTCAAGTCTATGTGCCTTATCTTCTACGCTTCTCGCATAATTTGTTGCAAATAGAAATCGCTCGTGGTTTGACTCGACTTCTTGAGCCAGCGCCAGAGCGGATGGCAGGTCCTTTGGACGAGCCGAAAAAGGAACGTCGCTTAAAGACTTCTTTGTTCCTGAAATAAAAACACGCAAGGCGTCTTGTCTGTATTTTTCATTTAGCGACGCGGCCACTACACTGTCATACGACATTATCGTCTTATTTATTAAAAGAGTAAGTTTTTTTTCTACTTCATCGTAGTATTGTAGTAATGTCATATTTGCTTGTCGAAGGGTCGATAGTTCTTGCTCGATGAGATATATTGGGCGCTTGTCAGCGTAAGTAAAGTCTAGCCTGTTAATAATTGCCTTGAAATTCAGAGGTGTGTCGTATGATGATAGCACCATGTCCGCCGAACCCTTGACTTTGTTTCTAATAATCCCTAGGGCTTGGTAGTGTTTTGAGCTGCCTTGATATTGTTCAAAAATTTTGTACGCTGTATGCGCTGCTTTTCGCCAAGAAACGTATGTTTCATGTTTGCCGTCAAAGTCTGGTAACGATTTTACTATATCCAAAGGTTCGTCACACCCTATTCTATTATCGATTTCTGCATCCCTATACACTTCTACTTGTGGTGAAGAAACCGTCGAGTTAGTTAATCTGTTTGTAGCTTCTAACAATTTTTGCTCAAAATTCCTTTCCTGAACTGCCAGCGCGCTGTTCACGGCGGCCTCTACTACCTGTCTCAATTCGTCTGCCTTAAGTGCCATTTCCTGATTTCTATTCGACCACCAATTTGAATCGCGGGTTGTACGGCTTATTGGTTGTAATCTAGCTGCTAATTCTGTAGAGATTTCTTCCAAATCACTGTCAGTCATAAGGGAAATTCACTTTCTTACAAAGATTGGTTAATTCACAAATTGTAATGATAACTACATTAGGTTTTTTTTTTTTTGTAATGGCAAAACTAAAATTTTTTCACTCTTTTTTTTTTTTTTTACTTTAATCTTTGTATTTTTATTTTTTTTCCAAAATTAATTTCACTTTTTCACTGAGCGTCTACTTACATTTTATCCTGATTTATTAACTTAACGTATCCTAATGACGTCTGCCTTTGCCGCTGTTGCTGATTGTTTCTCGTATTGTAAGCTGCTGCTGTAGCCACTGTTCTGCTTATTGATGTTATATGTTTTTGTTCTGTTCCCGTTGATTTGACGTAGAAATTTAATGGAGTAAGTTGTTGTTGTTACCAATGTTCTGCTTAGCGATGTTATATTGCTGCTTTTCTGTTTTCTGTCGATCCGACGTAGAAGTTTAATAAAGCAAACTACTGCTGTTACCAATGTTCTGCTTAGCTATTTTATACTGTGCTTTTTGTTTCCCGTCGGTCTGACGTAAAAACCTTATTCGTCGTTATAATAATTTTTTATTTGCACTTGGTGTGGAGAAATTTAAATAAATTTAAACGACTTGGCTTTGGTTCATAAGCCGTTGGGCGCCAGTTTTAATAAAATATTCTTTATTAAATGAATTCCAAAATAGAACTAACTATATCATTAACAAAACAAAAATTTATATTTAAAATTAAACCCGTTGAGACTGCCGAACTTGCATTTATTTTTGGTGTCATATATTAGACAAGCAACGTCCACAACATTGTTGTCAGCCAAAGCAGTGATCGCTATGTTGTTGTTTATTCTTTAGCATACGCAAAAACCGCTGATGGTGCACTATGAGCTGACTACTATGCATGTTTAGCTAGGCAACCACCTTGTTGCTGCGCGGATGTGTTAACTTATATAAATGATTTGCCTAGGCAACTTTCGTATTGTAAAGTTCATATGTATGCTGATGATGTGCAACTTTATGTTTGTAGTCGTTTCGATGAACTAAATAACTGTGTTGCGAACCTAAATGTGGATCTTAATCGAATTCACTTATGGGCTCTGGCAAATGGGCTATGTCTCAATCCTTCAAAGTCTAAATGCATCGTTATTACTCGAATATCAGTGCCTTCTCTTGCTATACCAGATATTATGCTTAACCGTCATATTATTGAAATTACACAAAAAACCAAAAATCTTGGAATTATTTTCAATAAAACTCTCACCTGGTCTGATCATATAAATGTCGCTTCGGGAAAAACGTATTCAATGCTTCGATCACTGTGGAAAATCAACATCTTACACCAGTCCACGTACGAGTTCTACTTGCAAAAACCTATCTAACTCCAATTTTGTTGTACGGAGCGAACTATTTGCTAGCTGCGATTCTATTAGCTCTAGGAAATTAACAACTACGTTTTATTCTATATAAAGATACGTCTACAATTTGAAAAGATCATCCCACATAACACCGTATGCACGAAAACTTTACGGTGTGAATTTTTGCGATCTCTTGAAGATACGTTCATTGATACTGATGCATAAGATTATATTTACACGTGAGCCTACTTATCTTTTTAATCGAATATCCTTTTCTAATTCAAGAAGAAATAATTCTATAATCAAATAAGGCATAAAAGTTTGGTCTCTGAATGGCAGTTCTATGTACACTGCATACGTCTTTGGAACTTGCTACCGCCAACATTACAATATTTAAGCAACGCAGGACATTTTAGGAAACAAGTTTTCCAATTTTTCAATACCATTTAAATATTGTTTAAACTTTGCTTTGTTTTGAATATATGTATGTAAAATAATTTTTGTTATCTTATTTTTATACAATTTATAGACTATGTTATATTTTCATTAAATATTCTATCACATTATACCGATCCTGCACTTTAATTATAGGACTCCTAGTCTTGTTGTGCAGGAAACCAAATAAATAAATAAAAAAAAAAATAAAAAAACGGTTTATAACTACGAACAGCATCCGAACATAGGCGAAATGAAGAAATCTAACTTATGTATATATAAAGGTAGTTGTAGGAAGGTAAAACAATATGGTCAAGAATTGGTGGAAACAGAACCAGGGTTAGTACTGTTAAAGAATTCAAACGGAATTTGTGTGACTAGCAATTGTGATGAAAGAGTGATTTCAATTAGGGAAAATTATTCGTTTACCTCTCATGACTGTAAAATAAAAATTGACAACGAAACATTTTCAAATTCAAATAAAATATACAAGGACAACTTTATAATCCCATCTAGAGATCAGGTTAAATATGATATTGTAGAGCCAACTTTTTATGATATAGTCGTAAGTGAAATGAAACTGTAAAACAAATTAAATATCATAAAACATTTAGTAATTCTTTTGTAATTATACACCTATAATAATAATTGTAATAATTTTGCTATGAACAATGTCTGGCATATATATGATATTCAAACAAAACTCTTTGAAAAAAAAAATTCAGGAGAATTTTTATACAAAAGGGGGAGGAGTTACGTCACAGCAAGCTCCGACTCCAACTATGTTTCAAATAGATTGGCAAAAGTAGTATAAATCATAATTGGCTTTATTTGGCAATAAAGTTTCACAATACACAAAAGTTAAAGCAAAATAAGCATTTTTGATGGTAAACTTAACTGGGTCATAATATGTAATTAAGACCAAACATTTCTTTTAATAGCTGATATTTGACACCACTATTTGTATTTTTTTCATTGATTGTATTTTTATTGATTTCCGCATTTCGTATACATTTTATTCTTTCTGTCATTTGTTGTATGTAAGCATTTTGGTTTTTGATACCAATAAAAAAATTGTATTTTTATTTATTTCCACATTTCTTATATGAACTTTTTTGTATGTAAGCATTTTTTGATACCAATAACAACATTGTATTTTATTGAACATTTTTTGTATGTATGTGATCCTTTTATTTTTTTTTTTTGATACCAATAGCAAGCATTTTATTGATTTTCCGCATTTTGTATAAACAATTGTTTATAAACATTCTATTCTTTGTTGTAAAAAATTTTTATTTTTCTGTATTGGGATTTTTTTAATATAAGAATGACCACAACTTGGCAAAAGCGGCATTCTATTTGTAACAATGATGGAGTAAAGCACAAATTAAATTAAAATAAAAATTTTTTGTTCTCATTTTTGAAAATTGATTAAAAACCCGTAACTCGTGCAATAGTATTATTGTGAAATAACTGTTTGGTTGGATTTACATAAGACACAACGTCAGCTTGTCGACTAATTTGGGTATTTTTAATGTGTGGTGTTGTTGTCAGCGAAATATTTATTTTAAATGTATTTTAATGTATTTTGTGTTAACTTGTATATATAAAATTAAGGTAAAATTTTAGTGTTTATATTCGCTAATTAAAAAACTTCGATATTGCAAAATATTGATAAAATAATTAACTAAAATTTCCCACTTAAAAAACTCGCCATTAAAAAATTAGATGTAGTTTTCTTCTGATATTGCGGTTGATCTAATCAGTTGCAACCTGAAACTATAAAAAATAGAAAATTTACAAACAAAATATTAAATACAGTACTTGTTCAGTTCTATAAAACTGTACTGAATCATACTAGTTGTAAACTATACTTAAAATGTTTTATTATCGGTCTGGTTTCCCTATCTTTTGTCTATGAAAAATTTAGCTATATGTTTTTAATTATATCTCATTTTAGTTGGCTGTAAAAAATCCCAAATATTATGTTTAGCCTATTTCTAAGTATTTTAAATAATAAATAGATGTGTAGGTATTTATGCGTGATGCATCTGCGCACATCATCCTGATATGTAGTATCAGGCCTTCTCCAAAGCAGGCCACCAGACGATGACTCCGTACAGGAGCATTGGACGGACCACCGCTGTATAGATCCAGTGAGCAATTTTCGGACTAAAGCCCCATCGCTTACCAATGGCCTTCTTACAGGAGTATAAAGCTATAGTCGCCTTCTTCACCCGCTCCTCCAAATTCCGTCTGAAGTTCAGCTTCCTTTCCAGGAATACGCCAAGATACTTGGCTCCATCAGAGAAGACGATTTCAGTGCCGTTGAGAGAAATGGGATCGAAGGTAGGGATCTTATACTTCCTAGTGAAAATAACAAGTTCCGTTTTGGTCGGATTAACCCCCAGACCGCAACCCCTTGCCCAGATAGATAGCTCTGTGAGAGCCCGTTGCAGGATATCTCTAATTGTAGATAGAAACTTCCCATTTACGGCCATGGCCACGTCGTCAGCATATGCGACTACGCTGCAGCCTTGCCCCTCCAACGATACTAGCACTGGGTTTAGCGCCAAGTTCCAGAGTAGTGGTGATAGAACGCCACCTTGTGGCGTTCCCCTGTTCACAAATCGGGATATTTCCGACGTTCCCAGTTTAGACGTTATCCGCCTGTTGACAAGCTGATTTCCAATCAATGAGATGATCACAGAATTCACTCCTAGACTAGATAGTGCCGCTATTATCGAGTCCGGTGTGATGTTGTTAAAAGCCCCTTCTATATCCAAAAAGGCTGTCATAGTATATTCTCCTGCCGAGAGCGATTTCTCGATGGTACTTACAAGCTCGTGTAGAGCTGTTTCAGTTGACCTTCCCTTGCTGTAGGCATGTTGCCTCGTTGATAGCAGTTTAGGGTCAATAATTCTACGTAAGTAAGAGTCTACCATACGCTCCATTGTCTTCAATAGGAACGATGATAATATAGTGTAAGAAGGGTGTATAAAACGACACTAAGATTGGGTGAGAACCGGACCAATCTCAGGAGGAATTTTGTCAAGTGCTTTCCTCAAAGCAGTTCCCGCGTGCAGGCTAGATGCACTTTTTTAATGTTTTACAGAGTTAGCACGTAGGCAGATTATGCCAATGTTTGAACCCTTTGGCAGAATATGCCAGTAAAAAAAAAAAAGAAAATCTCTGTTTGGCTTTAATTATAACCCTTTCGAATCAGAATTATATTTGATTATTTATTTGAAAATGCTGGTCTTTTATATCATTATAATTTAATATTTTTACTTAATTTAAATAATAGTCTTCTCTTTTCTTTACATTCGCATATTACAAATTCATTGATTTTTGAACGTTGGGCCCAATAGCCAATCAGAAAACGTTCAATAATCAATTAAAATTTTTCCCCTCAAAATTTGAGTGACATTCCTATTTGTCATGGGTTATTGACATAATTTGAATTTTCACAAATTTGTCATTTTGCATTCCATTGATATTTAATTACACAATAATTTATTGTTTGTATTGTATTGTTTGTGGTATGTGTTGAATGAAAAGAAAAGATATGCAAAAAAATAAATAAATGTAAGCAAATAAATACAAATAAAGATGTGCATGTGCATATAGTAAACAAAAATAAACAAAAAAATATAAACAAGTAAAGATGAATAAATGAAATAAATAAAGATAAATGAAGATGTGTGTAACATCATCACACCCCTACCCTTAAGATGAAATTTATGGGTTTTAGAAAATTCATGAATTTCATTACTTAAAATAAAAATGTTATTATTGTTTCTCTTAAACTTAGTGGTTATTTGAATTTTGTTTTTGTGATATAATATTATATAAAAAAAATGTAATAAGTAATTTCTATATCTATTTATTAACAATATAAATAAGTAAGTTTACTATGTGCTCTTATGTGTAGTAATTAACAATCTATACAATTTTACATTTTCATTTACGTTTATATAATTTTAAAGTATTATTATGATATGATTTCATATTTCCTTTTACATCTAAAATTTAATTTTCATTTTCAATATTTATAATTTCATATGGACCATGAGTAGGACAAGTATTTTTTCTCCTACTTTCATATTTTACTAATACTAAATCTCCTTTTTTAAAGTTGCTAACATTAGTGTAATTATCATATTGTATTTTTCTTTTCTCTTTTGCTATTTTAATTAATTTTTTAGCTCTATCTAATGCCGATGCTATTCTAGCTTTGAACTCGTTTGCATAATTTTCTAGATTATAGGCTGGCTTGTTATCTGTAATTTTGTCTGTGGGTAGTCTCGCTAATTTACCAAATACTAACTCAAATGGTGTGTATCTACGTTTGGAGTTGTGTTATATGCAAATGTGTAATATTGAATCCAACAGTCCCATTCCTCATTTTCCGTAAAGTTCAATAAGTGTTCGTTTAGGACTCTGTGACTTCTTTCTAAGGAACCTATTGTTTGGTGGTGATAGGGAGTGGAAAATTTCTGTTCTATTTTTAACATGTCGCATATTTCTTTCAGTAATTGGTTAGCAAATTCCGTACCTCTGTCAGATTTCAAGATTTTAACAGTGCCATATTTAAGTATGCATTGTTCCACTAAAACCTGAGCTATGCTCCTAGCTTCCTTTGTCTCCATAGGATATGCTATGACATATTTGCTTAAATCGCATTGTAGCGTGAGAATATACCTATAATTATTCGATAACCTAAGTGGACCTATCGTATCGATAGAAATTGTTTCAAAAGTATTTTCTGGCGTGTCAGTAATCCGCATTTTTTCTTTTATCTTCCTATTTTGCTTGTTTTTTAAGCATGAATCACAATTATTAATGTATCTCTTAACCATCTTGTTCATGTTCTTCCAAATGTATCTTTGTTTTAATCTTAATATGGCTCTTCTGATTCCTTGATGTCCTCCTATCGGACTATCATGATATTCTTTAATTAAATTTAATTGCATGTCTTTATCTACTATTCTCTGCAAAGGCTTATATAAAATAATATTCAAAAAAAGATTCTTTAATCCTTTCAACATTTTATTATAAATAGACGTGTAGGTTTCTTTAAACCTTTTCATTGACACGTGTTCAAATATTTCATTATCTACTGATAATGCGAGATCTCGTATCCGATTTTTATTCATGTAAGTAATTAATTTCTCCATAATCATGTCTAGACATGTAGGATTATCGTTAAAACCTATGATAAAATCATCTTGAACTTTATGAATTGGACCGAATTCTAACTTCATAGAAAACATCATTTTGTGCACATTGTTGACATCTGAAATGGACGTACATTCCCATATATGAATATCTTTAGTACTGTCTCTATTTTCAGGAATTAAATTTTGCCTTGCTTGCATACTTCTTGTGATGGGTAGTAATTTCTTGCTAACTGCCTCTTCATCACATGTGGGAATCATTGTTTTTAGAATATTAGAATTAATTTGAATTCTCGATAAGGCATCTGCATTAGTGTTCATGCAGCCCTTTTTGTAAACTATATCAAAATCGTAATCACATAAATCCAATCTAATTCTTGTCAGTTTAGAAGATGGGTTTTTATGTGAAAATAGCGAAACGCGTGGTCTATGATCTGTTACTACTGTACAGGTATGGTCTGAAAAAATTTATGGACCAATGAATAGTTAGTAGTTCTTTTTCTATTACGGATTTGTTCAAATCGTGTTTCTGAAGAGATTTACTTGCGTATGATATTGGTAAATCGTTACCATCGTTATCTTGCGAAAGTACAGCTCCTAATGCATAGTTCCATGCATCCGTTGTAAGTACAAATGTCTTAGAAAAATCTGGATATTGCAAAATAGGGGGTTTAATTAACTTTAATTTTAGAGTTTCAAATGATTTTTGGCATTCGTCAGACCAAACGATATTTGACCTTTCCTTAACAGATTATTCAAACATTTAGTCAAATCTGCAAAATGGGGTATAAATCTTCTATAGTAATTACAAAATGCCACAAATCGTCGAACTTCATCCGCATCTTTTGGTACGGGGTAATTTTCAATTGCCTTATGTTTTGCAGGATCGGTTTTTTTGCCGTCTTTGGTTATTAAGTGACCTAAATAAACGACTTCAGATTTCAAAAATACACATTTACTTGCGTTTAGTTTAAGATTATATTTTCTTAACCTTTCAAAAACATTAATTATGTTTTCATTATGATGTTTTAAACTACATCCAAAAATAATGATGTCATCTACGTAAAGAAAAGCTTTGCTATCTAAACCTGAAAGAGCGATAGTTAACATTCGCTGGAAACTATTCGATGAAATTTTCAATCCAAAAGGTAATCTTTTAAATTGATAGTGACCATCTGATGTTGAAAATGCAGTATGATGTCTAGAATTTTCATCTAACATTATTTGATGAAAAGAGCTAGTCATATCTAAGGTTGAAAAATATTTCGCTCTACCCAGTTTGTCTAGTACATCTTCTCATTTTGTTAATGGAAATTTATCATTTACTAATTTTTTGTTAAGTTGTCTAAAATCAACTACAAGTCGCCATTTCTTTTTATCTCCATCGTTCTTCTTTGGAACAACAAGCAATGGTGAGTTGTAGGCACTAGTAGAATTTTCTATTATATCGTCATCAAACAGTTTTTTGACCTGTTGATTAATTTCCTCGATCTGTGCCTGTGGAAAACGATACTTCTTAATGTACACAGGTGTTTTATCTGATACAGACAAATGTTGAGTATAAAAATTATTAGCTCATAGTTTGTCTCCTTCTTAATGAAAAATGTCAGAATATTCTTCAATTATCTCATTTAGAGAATTTTTAGCATAATCATCTATACTATCAATATTCAATGTGTCTAATAATTTTTCAAATCGTTATCTATCTGTATTAGTAAAATTTTGTTTATTTCTAGTTGTTTCTCTGGAATATTTCCTCAAGAAAATTGGTTATAAAAAAAACGAATATTATTAGTTTTTTCTTGGGTTTTATTTGGGTGTAATTTTTTCATATGTACGTACCATACGCTTCGGGGTTTTCTAGAGTAGTAAATACAATATGCAAACTTAGGCAAGCGCCAAAAAAAAAAACAAAACAAAAAAGAACACAAAAACATAGAAAGCCACTGAACAGTAATTGTGGCTTTCACACGATCTGTGCATAAACATCCCGCCTCCCTTGCAAGGTTTCAACAAGGAAGGCGAAGAGTACCAGCAAGTATAAGGGGTATCAAAAAAAAGTACAATTCATTTTGGAATAATTCATTTGGTTTCAATAAAAATTCAGTTATTTACAATATGTTGTATAAATATAAAAAAATAATAATAATAAAAAATAATAAAATATAAAAAAAAGTAAAAAATTAGACTATACGTCCCGAATGAACATTAATGACAATAGTTGCCGGGGTGTTCGTTGCAGCTTGGTGCGGCGTAGCATAGTACTGCGGCAATAGCTGTTGTTGATATTGTTGAAGTGGTGGTTGTTGTAGTGGTTACTGATGCTGTTGGTTACAGCATTGATGTGGGTGGTTGCCGCCGTTACGTTTTTTGTTGCGACGCCGTTTGCTGGAGGTTCGAGAAAATTTTCGGCTGGTGCTTTCAGATGCTTGTGGACGTTCTGTATCTTCCGTCTTTTTCTTCAAACGGTGGAGGAGGGTATGGTGGTCAGAAGTGCACTCCATGCATCTCTCTCGACTTGTACATTTGTCCTTCATACGAGAGTGTGCCAAACAATTGAAACAGTAGCGATATTTCTGAGCGACTTTCCACCGTTCCCCCACCGACATCTTACAAAATTTTAAGCACTTCCGCAAGGCATGCTCGCTCTTGCACAACCGATAATCACGAAGGCTCTCATCTCGATCTGGTCTCTCACTGTCTCCATCTACCTCTTTCTCTACAGGACGATGGACCTCCAAACGACGCGCAACTTTCGACATTTCAGCAACTAAGGGAGAAAAAAAGAAAAAGAGTAAGAAAAAACATTAGTGGGGGTTTGCATTAGGAAGGAGAACCAGCTTCACAATTGGCCGGGTAAATATGCCTGAAGTAGTTCTCACATCTGCTGTTCTAACTCTCGAATCTTGGCCCTCATAAACCTTCTCAATTCGCCCTAATCTCCATTCATTAGGGGGTAAATTGTCCTGACGAATTACGACTAAATCCCCTAACTCAAAACCCTTTTCAGGGTATTTCCACTTCACGCGTCGATGAAGTTCTTTAAGGTACTCTTCCTTCCACCGTAGAGCAAATTGGTGATGAAGAACCTTGAGCTTTTGCCACCTACTGGCTACACTCAAAGATAAGACAGAGTGATCGGGTTCAGGGGGTGAGAGCAACGGAGCTCCTATCAAAAAATGACCTGGAGTTAAAGGGACAAGTTCCGAGGGGTTGTCGTTCATTGCGCATAGTGGTCTGGAGTTGAGACACGCTTCGATCCGAGCAAGCATGGTCATAAATTCCTCAATCGTAAATTTCTGAACACCAGAAATTTTTTTTAAATGGGTTTTAACACATTTCACACCGGCTTCCCATAAGCCGCCCATGTGAGGAGCACCAGGGGGTATAAAATGCCACTCTACTGGCTGAAAGCTGCTCTGTACGTTAACCTTTCGCTTTAATTCAGACAAAAAAAGTTCCCGGTCAACCTTAAGTGCATTTGAAGCACCGACAAAAGCCGTCCCATTATCAGAGTACAAATGGGATGGACATCGTCGTCGAGAGAAAAATCGCGTAAAAGCCGCTAGAAAAGTGTCGGTTGATATGTCTCCGGTGGCTTCCAAATGTATAGCTTTTGTCGCAAAACACACAAACACTAAAACATATCCTTTAGTTATTCGACAAGCCCTACCAATATATGACTTTACATCGAAAGGACCGGCGAAATCTAGTCCGGTACGAGTAAACGGTCTCGCCAGAGACGTTCGTTCTGGGGCTAACGCAGCCATTATTTGCTGACCAGTCTTCTTTCGATAAATGGTGCATTGCTTACAATTATTGATTAGTGCTCGAATCAGGTTTTTCAACTTCGGAACCCAGAACTCCATTCTTACAAGACGCAAAACTAAGGAGTGCCCGCCATGTACCGAGCATTTATGGACATGTTCCACATACAGACGAGTAAAACGTGCTGAGTAGGGTAAAATCTTAGGAAAACGCTCATCGTAAGTTAGACCAGGTGACCTAGCTAATCTACCGTGCATTCTGAGAAAACCATTTGACTCAATAACGGGGTTTAACGTCAGTAAACTACTTTTCGAAGATAACGGAGTACCATTCGACAGTTGAGTATATTCTGGGATGTAGTTCAGCTGACATGCAAGAATCAGGCGATCCCGAGTAAATTTAATTTCAGCTTGAGTAATATCCTTGGCGTCGTATAAACTCTTAAACTAAATACTGTAGGCACCGAAAACAATAAGCAATGACTCGCATTGCACGGGGTAAATCTGAAAAACGTCCCAGAATATCAAACATTCTCTCAGTCTGAATAAAATGGGTCTGTACTTCCAAATGTGGGTTATCAATAATGGGCTGTTTCGGCCACTTCTCCCTTGGTTGACTTAACCACTTCGGTCCATGCCACCACAAAGAATTATCAATTAAATCCTTCCTAGGGCTCCACGGCTTGCCAAATCGGCGGGGTTGTCCTTGGAGTCCACATGAGACCAACTTTCGGTGCCGACTTTCTTCAAAATCAACGCTACTCTATTCCTGACAAAGGTAGGCCAATGGCACGGGGGTTTTCTAAGCCAAGATAAAACTATGGTAGAATCCGTCCACAAATAAATCTTTATCTTGGCCAGATTTATTTGACTAAGCAATGATTCTATCATATTTGCCATTAATGTAGCTCCACAGAGCTCCAAACGGGGTAAAGTTTCGGTTTTAACAGGCGCAACCTTTGTCTTGGACGCAAACAAATGTGTCGTAATCCCAGACGGGGAATCACTTCGAACATTAGAGTAGCTGCGTATGCCTTTCCTGAAGCATCGCACAAACCATGAAACTCTAGATCATAGTCAGGGTGAAAATTAACCCATCTTGGAATGTTAACTTTCTCAATATTAGGATAATCACTTAAAAATGCGTGCCACTGATTAAGTGTTAAGGGTTTAAGCATTCATCCCAATCTGTCTTGTCTTTCCAAATTTGTTGCATTATAACCTTAGCCACAATAATTTTTGGAGAGAGCCATCCGGCGGGGTCAAATAGCTTCGCTATTTCTGACAAGACAGCACGCTTTGTAACAATATCCTTCCCTGGTTGCGATACGAGTTTAAAATAGAAGCTGTCACTTACAGCATTCCATCGCAAACCAAGAGTTTAAGTCGTACTAGTATCTGAAAATTTCAAGAAATCTGCATCAAGCAGACTCTCGCAGGGTAAATCTTCCAGAAGGCGAATGTGGTTTGCCGTCCATTTGCGGAGCACAAAGCCAACTGAACTCAGAACTTGAGTTAGTGCATTCCGTCTTCTGAAAGCGTCTTCTAGCTCATGAGCGCCAGCAAGTACATCATCGACGTACATTTGGGTTTTCAAAATTTCAGATACTGCCAGATTTTGAGCTTCATTGTCATTTGCCAATTGAATTAGAGTACGAATGGCAAGATATAGTGCACTGTTCACTCCGAACGTCACCGTGTTCGACTCATAATCCTTTATTTCGACTTCAGGACTTTTTCGGAATAAATCCGTTGAAATGGGGTTTGATCGGGATGAATTAAAATTTGGCGATACATCTTTTCGATGTCGGCGTTAAATACATACCGGTAAAGTCGCCAGCGAAGAACCAAAACTGTTAGGTCTGCCTGCAATACAGGCCCGGGGTACAGAATATTATTTAAACTCACGCCATTGGATGAGGGGTTGGAGGCATTAAATACTACATGAAGTTTGGTAGTAATACTATCGGGTTTAAACACGGCGTGATGGGGTAAATAATACGTCAGTGAATCCGATGGGGGAGAACCTACTGCTCTGACATGTCCCATGTCAAAATACTCGTTAATCACATTATCATATTGCGCTTTCAAAACGGGGTTTTTCAACAATCGAGCTTCATTTCTCATGAATTGGGACAAAGCAATATTTCGAGAACCTCCCAGCGGCAAGTTATTCGGATAATCACGTCGAAACGGGAGAGATACGACATAACGACCATCAGAGTTTCTATACGTCGTGGTTTGATACAATTTTTCACAATACTCCTCGTCTGGAGTCAATTTAGATGCCTGTGGAATTTCTTCCAACTCCCAAAAACGAGAAAGCAGAGAATCTAGCTCAACATGGTTAAAGAATGTTACCACGGAGTGTAGGGGTTCAGGGTGAAAAATCTTACCGGTCACTATCCAACCAAAAACAGTTTCCTGCGCAATAAGATTGCCATTCGGATGTCTCTTAACATCAGGTAATAAAATCTGGGGATAAACATCTCCCCCAAGCAGAATATCCACACGAGTGCACTTGATATCCGCCATAGAAATTTCGGGGAAGTTCGAATTAATAATCTTCGAGAACGAGCAAGATGGTAACCGACCGGTTAATTTTTCCACGACATATGCTTCGGTCTCTATAATTAATTTAGGGTCAATCGACGATCCAATTGAAATAAAACATATTCGTGAAGACGTCGCTGCTACACGACCATTTATGCCAGTGATTTCCGCCATCGGAGCCGAAAATGTGGGGATAGAAAGCTTCTTTTGCAATCTTCTTGATATAAAGGTAGCTTGAGAAGCGGGGTCAATAAGTGCTCTAGCCGAACACCTAACATCGTCGACAAGTATCTCACACAGAGTCGTACCTAACAATACCGTCGCGTAGGCGTTTGAATTAAGCTGTGTGGCATATGCTTGAAAAGAATGAGCAGCCGCCGAAGTGGAGGGTCTATCATCAGCACGAACAGGGGATCGATGGTTGCTAGGTTCTAGAGCAGTAGTAATAGGGGGGTGATTCTGGGGTACAAAAGTGCTAGAGCTTTGCCTAAAACCATGATTGTCTCTATGCAGCAGAGAATGGTGTTTCTGGTTGCACATAAAACAAACATTAACGCTCTTACAACTTTTGAATTCGTGAGACGTCGCTAGGCAATTCGTACAACACTTTAGTCTCTTTACAGTTGACACTCTTTCGTCAGCGCTCTGCCTCAAAAATGAGGGACAAAGTCTTAAGGGATGCTGCTCCGGGCAAAGAGCACCTCGACTAACGGGTTGACTCGATTTTGTTTTGATGACAAAAATTTTAACCTCCGTGACTCGTTCACGGACCTTTTTGAGTTGTTAGAGTTGAAAGTTCCAGGCGGACTCTGGATGGGGTTTGCACTCGAACTTCTTAAATCATAAATAGACTCAAGAGTGTGATAACGCGAGGACAAAAATTTATCCATTTCATCCCATTGCGGCATATCCGCGTCGCGTTTAACCGATTCTTCCCAAAGACCTAAAGTGTGTTCGGGTAATTTTATGGAGCACACATACACGAAAAGAACATGGAACAACTTCTCAGGCGTAACTTTAAGCAAGGATAAATTAGTTATGCAGTCGTTGATGGTGCGTTGTAACTTCTTTATATTGGGGCCCGTCTCACGGGTAATAGCGGGAATATTGAAAAGAATTTTCATTTGGGCCGTTATGAAAACCCTATTGTTCTCATACCTATCCACTAAGTTTCTCCACGCGAGCTCAAACCCTTGATTAGTCAACGGACACGTACTAATTATGTCATGTGGCTCATTCTTGGTTTTATTCAAGAGATAATATAACTTCTCAACTGGGCTCAAACGGGGGTTATTTTTGTACAATGCTGAGAACATGTCTCTAAAAGTGGGCCAACTTTTATAGTCTCCATAGAAAATTTCCGTATCACACGGCGGTAAATGTATTATAGGGGCGGGGACTTGCCCCAATTCATTCGACCTATCTGCTTTAAGCACAATTGTCTTCAAACGCTCCTGATTCTCGGTAATGAGCGAAATACCGCGAACGTAAGTGGTATAAGAGGCCATATACCTTTGCTTAATCTCAACAATTTGAGCATTCTTCGTAGCCTCCATCTGTGGTAGAAGGAGATCGTATGATTCCCGAATCGCCTCCCACAACCGAGTAAGTTCCCTTTCATGGCTATTCAATGACCGAGCTGATGGTCTGCTGCGGGAATTGTAGCAACGTATGCCTCGAATTCAGCCAAACGGTCGGCATTCCGAATCACATTATTCATATCAACCATTGTCGTTCTACGAGTTGAAATGGGTATTTTGAAATGTAAGCCAACACGAGTAAAGGACAGAAAAAAACTTAGCACCCACCGGGGACACAATCAGAATTGCCTAGGGTCGCGAAAAACTTTCCGAAATGAAATTCCGTTAAGCAAGTGTTATAAAAAACTTCGCCAAAAAAATTTCACGAGTTCGTAAAATGTCAAAAAAAAATGAGTAATCACTTTAAAGTCTTCACCTTTAAAGGTTTGGGGCAAAATTCGCAAAAAAAGATTTAATTTTTGGGTTAAAAAATAAAATATGTTAATTACAGAAAATGTTTTGCAAAGCTGTTCCTTTATTTGAATTAACTTTTATGAAAAACGGATAAAAAAATTGATTTTGGTTAAAACCTGAATTTTAAAAACACTTGAACAACTCTATTCATAAAGCAAAAAACACTTTCGGTAATAAAAAATGTGTACAAAATATCAGAAGCACTAGTGTTGCATGAAAAAACCACGAGTAGTCACAATCGATTTCAAAAAAAATTTTGTAATTTATAAATATCCATAAATTTCAACAAAAAAAAAATATTGTAATTTATAAATATCCATAAATTTATGGGTAATTTATGATAAACTTCGAGCAATTGTTTAAAAATTAAGGAAAAACACGGCACTTTATTTAAAATTATAAATTACCCGGTTTATTCGTACGAGTGAAACCTTTACAACACTAGTGTGGTATGTGTAACAATATAAAAGAAATGTATAAAGAAACCACCAACTAAAAATACACAGGGTATAAATCACTTAATTATTTGTATTAACTAAAGATCCACTCACAGCTAATGTAATTGATTTAATTTTCAACAAATTTTGTTTATATTTTTATTTCCACGATATATATATTAAAAAAAAATATCCACAAAAAAAAATCAACCACTTATGTATGTATATACGTGTATGTCCGTCTGTTTTTGTTTACAATCAATCAACGAGTAAATTTTTCCTTATTCTCTTTTGTGCGATGTTCGTTTCAACCAGAATATATCTAACAAGCACTGGTAAATTCAACGAAATAAAATAAAGCTTTTCTTTATTAACAGAGCTGGGGTTAACATAAAAAAACACTTTTAAAGAAATTATAAGTTGTTTTCCTCTTATTACTGCAAACAAAAGAACTAAGAAACAATTCTGTGTATACATATATTATTATTATGAGCAAAATATATGAACACTATCTTTAGCGGTTGTTGTTGGTAAATTAAAAAGGGATTCACTTTAACACACGGTGTTGTTCTTGTATTTATTTAACACAACGTTGGTGGTTGTTTTTTTTTCCTTCTTTTATCACAAAACCAAAAGATTCACTTTTATATTGTTACACTGCACTTGTATTTATTTATTAATTAAAAAAAAATAAACACGTACCTTTTTTTATTCTAATAGGGTAAGATATACTTATAAATTTTCGGGGTTTTTCGGGGTTGTTCTGCTTCCACAGTTTTCGGATTCTAAAAAGAAAGTAATTTTCTTAAAGAATATTCCAAAGAGTTTCGGGGTTTTTTCTATCCGGTTCGAAGGACCAAAATGTTTCTCTGGATTATTTCCTGAAGAAAATTGGTTATAAAAAAAAAACGAATATTATTAGTTTTTTCTTGGGTTTTATTTGGGTGTAATTTTTTCATATGTACGTACCATACGCTTCGAGGTTTTCTAGAGTAGTAAATACAATATGCAAACTTAGGCAAGCGCCAAAAAAAAAAAACAAAACAAAAAAGAACACAAAAACATAGAAAGCCACTGAACAGTAACTGTGGCTTTCACACGATCTGTGCTTAAACACTAGTTATACAAATATAATCAGAGATTGGTTCAATGTCGAACTCAATATTTCTAATTTTCACCTCTTTATCAGTTGTATTAAGTATCTTCACGTGAGCAATTCCTTCCTTTGGAATGATGCAGTTACTTAGAAATATTCCTTCCTCTAATTGTTTGGTTAGGATCAAACTGTCTTTCGTTAAATTTACGTTAATTTGATGTATGACTTCGCTACGTTTGGGTATTGTTATAAAAAAATCTCTTAATATTTTTGATTTCATAGGTATTTTACAATCTTCATTCTCAATAATAAAAGTTATAGTAAAAGTTTCATAGTCTATTTTAGCTAATAGTTTGTTCAAAATATCGCGACCTATTATTCAATCTGTTTTAGTTGGAAAATCGTCTTCTATTATCTGAAATTTGTGTAAAATACTTTTATCGAATATGCTAAAATGTATATCAAGTGTACCTATCGAGGTAATGGTTTCATTTGAAATGCCTGACAATGTACAGCAATTGTTTTCATCAATTGTTTCATTTACGTTAGGAACATTCCTCTTGCATAGAGATATGCCAGCGCCAGTGTCCACTAGGAAAGTTAAATATTTGTTATCTAATTTATATTTTAATTCTATATAATTTGTAATGTTATTCGTAATATTAAATATTTTATGTTTATTATATCCGGAAGGTGCATTTAATGGTTCGCCTGAGTCCCCTCCGGACTCTGGGAGTTTTCCTGTAATATGCGTATATTTCGCGAGTCATTATTATTATTTCTTCTAATTTGGGTATTATTACGATTTCGGTTATTCGAATTGTAATCGACATTATTGTTATTATTCCTATTTGAATTATTATTGTAATGGCTATTCCCATTCCAATCTACGTTGGAATTGTTTCTATGAGAACTATTATTGTAATGGTTGTTCCTATTCGCATTTATATTGGTATTGTTTCTATTTGTGTTGTTATTGTAATAGTTACTCCTATTTATATTGGAATTGTTTCCATTTTAATTATTATTATTGTCGGAATAATTATTATTAGAATATCTATTAATTCCTTGATTGTTCCTTCTGTTGTGACTGATTCTGTTGGAATTATTATAATCATTGTCCCTGTGTCTAAAAAACATTACTTGATTTTCCACTTGACTTTCTATATCTAATGCTATTGTTATCACTTCATTCAGTGTTTTCGGTTGTGCGGCAAAAATTGTACTTATATATTTTTCATTTAGACCTTGTTTGAATACATTAAGTGAATATAGTTCATTTATCTTCCTCATATTGACTATTTCCGATTCATTTTCCAATTTTAATTCTTCTATTTGAACTTCGATTAGTTCATCTATTAACTTTAAAATTTTATTACTGTATGTGCTTATGGAATCATTTCTTTGTTGAAATCTAGACAGTAGATTCTGGATCTTACTTATTGTTTTATTACTCTTGTATCTGTTTGTAAGCAAGGTTTTTAAAGAATTGAAATCTGTCAGTGGTGTGGCACCAATTGCTGTTCTAACCGTTGAGCTACATTTTACGTTTATTCCAAAATCTATTAATGTCGATTTAGCAGTATCATTTAAAGTGTCATGTATTAATTTTACTAGTGTCAAAAATGGTTTCAGTTCTTTGTAATTTCCTTTAAATTCAGCGATTATCTTAAATGCCGTTTCTAAATTAAAAGACGCCATGTTTATGTTTTTTTCTACTTCACGTTCTGTTTCTATTCTCTGTGTGTTTTCGTCTTCTTGTGTATCTATTTTTTCCTCACTCTCTGACTGAAATTCTTCTGATTCCATGGGTCTCAAGAATTTTTTTATCTCTTTTTCTAGTTCTATTAATGTATTTAAAGTTTTTTCCCTTCCTTCTAATTTGGTTTCACTGATTATTTCTTGACTAATTTGCTTGACTATTTGCAATTTTGCATTAATTGTTTTATTTGTATATTTTCTATTTGGTTGTTTTTTTAAGTTTCTCAATAGTTCCTGTATTATATTGAATTTGTCCATTTATTATATAAATAATTTCTATTTTATTTAAAGTGAAATATTAATTTTCTTAAACATTTGTGGCGCAAATTCTGGACGCCGTTTTAATTGCTAATTTTCTAAAGTGGTCTTTTACTTTATATAAAATAGTGAAGATAAGTATACATATTATAACTATTACTAAATATGATGAGTGGTCCTCGTCCTCAATTTTTGGAGTTGGCGTGCGTATTGTTATGTATTTTTCTATTGTCTGCGTTGCCTTCTTTTCGCTGTCTAATACATTGTTTGCTTCATACCCTGCCAGCATGAGCATTATGGATGTTCCTAGCTTTTTCCAGAAACTCATCCTAGTCTAATAACCGTAATTGTTGATAAAATTTATGTTTCTGCTCCCCTTGGCTGATTGCGATAAGTCTTCTTAGCTCTTTTCGCTGTTTGTTTGCCTTGGTTTTCTTGCCGCCCCTTGATCTTTTCTTTATTGGCTCTGGTGATAGATGAAGTTGTTTTGTTGTTTGCCTTTTATATTCCTCTATGGTCAATGACCTAGGACCATGACTTTTGGGTGTTGCTATGTACTCTGGTATGTTCTTTGAAATACCCTCTGGTACGTATTCTTCGTCCACAGCTTGGTTGTTATTTAATAGTTCCTCATATTTTCTTACCATTCGGTCGATTTCTTCTTTTGATGGGACGTCCTTTAGTGTTGGAAGGATTTCAATGGTGGTGACAGACATTTAGCTAGTTGATGGTTCACCATTAAAGGGATCAGTTTTTTTTACAGGATTAATTGATTGATGATGTAGACAGTATTGGTATTTGCACAATTTATCTTTGCAGGCATCTATATAGTGGTGTAGGTGTTTACAGGATCGGTGTTTGCAGGATCGCCATATAGTGTAAGAAGGGTGTATAAAAGGACACTAAGATTGGGTGAGAACCGGACCAATCTCAGGAGGAATTTTGTGAAGTGCTTTCCTCAAAGCAGTTCCCGCGTGCACGCTAGATGCACTTTTTTAATGCTTTACAGAGTTAGCACGTAGGCAGATTATGCCAATGTGTGAACCCTTTGGCTGAATATGCCAGTAAAAAAAAAGAAAATCTCTGTTTGGCTTTAATTATAACCCTTTCGAATCAGAATTAAATTTGATTATTTATTTGAAAATGCTGGTCTTTTATATCATTATAATTTAATATTTTTACTTAATTTAAATAATAGTCTTCTCTTTTCTTTACATTCGCATATTACAAATTCATTGATTTTTGAACGTTGGGCCCAATAGCCAATCAGAAAACGTTCAATAATCAATTAAAATTTTTCCCCTCAAAATTTGAGTGACATTCCTATTTGTCATGGGTTATTGACATAATTTGAATTTTCACAAATTTGTCATTTTGCATTCCAATGATATTTAATTACACAATAATTTATTGTTTTGTATTGTATTGTTTGTGGTATGTGTTGAATGAAAAGAAAAGATATGCAAAAAAATAAATAAATGTAAGCAAATAAATACAAATAAAGATGTGCATGTGCATATAGTAAACAAAAATAAACAAAAAAATATAAACAAGTAAAGATGAATAAATGAAATAAATAAAGATAAATGAAGATGTGTGTAACATCGTCACACCCCTACCCTTAAGATGAAATTTATGGGTTTTAGAAAATTCATGAATTTCATTACTTAAAATAAAAATGTTATTATTGTTTCTCTTAAACTTAGTGGTTATTTGAATTTTGTTTTTGTGATATAATATTATATAAAAAAAAATGTAATAAGTAATTTCTATATCTATTTATTAACAATATAAATAAGTAAGTTTACTATGTGCTCTTATGTGTAGTAATTAACAATCTATACAATTTTACATTTTCATTTACTTTTATATAATTTTAAAGTATTATTATGATATGATTTCATATTTCCTTTTACATCTAAAATTTAATTTTCATTTTCAATATTTATAATTACATATGGACCATGAGTAGGACAAGTATTTTTTCTCCTACTTTCATATTTTACTAATACTATATCTCCTTTTTTAAAGTTGCTAACATTAGTGTAATTATCATATTGTATTTTTCTTTTCTCTTTTGCTATTTTAATTAATTTTTTAGCTCTATCTAATGCCGATGCTATTCTAGCTTTGAACTCGTTTGCATAATTTTCTAGATTATAGACTGGCTTGTTATCTGTAATTTTGTCTGTGGGTAGTCTCGCTAATTTACCAAATACTAACTCAAATGGTGTGTATCTACGTTTGGAGTTGTGTTATATGCAAATGTGTAATATTGAATCCAACAGTCCCATTCCTCATTTTCCGTAAAGTTCAATAAGTATTCGTTTAGGACTCTGTGACTTCTTTCTAAGGAACCTATTGTTTGGTGGTGATAGGGAGTGGAAAATTTCTGTTCTATTTTTAACATGTTGCATATTTCTTTCAGTAATTGGTTAGCAAATTCCGTACCTCTGTCAGATTTCAAGATTTTAACAGTGCCATATTTAAGTATGCATTGTTCCACTAAAACCTGAGCTATGCTCCTAGCTTCCTTTGTCTCCATAGGATATGCTATGACATATTTGCTTAAATCGCATTGTAGCGTGAGAATATACCTATAAATATTCGATAACCTAAGTGGACCTATCGTATCGATAGAAATTGTTTCAAAAGTATTTTCTGGCGTGTCAGTAATCCGCATTTTTTCTTTTATCTTCCTATTTTGCTTGTTTTTTAAGCATGAATCACAATTATTAATGTATCTCTTAACCATCTTGTTCATGTTCTTCCAAATGTATCTTTGTTTTAATCTTAATATGGCTCTTCTGATTCCTTGATGTCCTCCTATCGGACTATCATGATATTCTTTAATTAAATTTAATTGCATGTCTTTATCTACTATTCTCTGCAAAGGCTTATATAAAATAATATTCAAATAAAGATTCTTTAATCCTTTCAACATTTTATTATAAATAGACGTGTAGGTTTCTTTAAACCTTTTCATTGACACGTGTTCAAATATTTCATTATCTACTGATAATGCGAGATCTCGTATCCGATTTTTATTCATGTAAGTAATTAATTTCTCCATAATCATGTCTAGACATGTAGGATTATCGTTAAAACCTATGATAAAATCATCTTGAACTTTATGAATTGGACCGAATTCTAACTTCATAGAAAACATCATTTTGTGCACATTGTTGACATCTGAAATGGACGTACATTCCCATATATGAATATCTTTAGTACTGTCTCTATTTTCAGGAATTAAATTTTGCCTTGCTTGCATACTTCTTGTGATGGGTAGTAATTTCTTGCTAACTGCCTCTTCATCACATGTGGGAATCATTGTTTTTAGAATATTAGAATTAATTTGAATTCTCGATAAGGCATCTGCATTAGTGTTCATGCAGCCCTTTTTGTAAACTATATCAAAATCGTAATCACATAAATCCAATCTAATTCTTGTCAGTTTAGAAGATGGGTTTTTATGTGAAAATAGCGAAACGCGTGGTCTATGATCTGTTACTACTGTACAGGTATGGTCTGAAAAAATTTATGGACCAATGAATAGTTAGTAGTTCTTTTTCTATTACGGATTTGTTCAAATCATGTTTCTGAAGAGATTTACTTGCGTATGATATTGGTAAATCGTTACCATCGTTATCTTGCGAAAGTACAGCTCCTAATGCATAGTTCGATGCATCCGTTGTAAGTACAAATGTCTTAGAAAAATCTGGATATTGCAAAATAGGGGGTTTAATTAACTTTAATTTTAGAGTTTAAAATGATTTTTGGCATTCGTCAGACCAAACGATATTTGACCTTTCCTTAACAGATTATTCAAACATTTAGTCAAATCTGCAAAATGGGGTATAAATCTTCTATAGTAATTACAAAATGCCACAAATCGTCGAACTTCATCCGCATCTTTTGGTACGGGGTAATTTTCAATTGCCTTATGTTTGGCAGGATCGGTTTTTATGCCGTCTTTGGTTATTAAGTGACCTAAATAAACGACTTCAGATTTCAAAAATACACATTTACTTGCGTTTAGTTTAAGATTATATTTTCTTAACCTTTCAAAAACATTAATTATGTTTTCATTATGATGTTTTAAACTACATCCAAAAATAATGATGTCATCTACGTAAAGAAAAGCTTTGCTATCTAAACCTGAAAGAGCGATAGTTAACATTCGCTGGAAACTATTCGATGAAATTTTCAATCCAAAAGGTAATCTTTTAAATTGATAGTGACCATCTGATGTTGAAAATGCAGTATGATGTCTAGAATTTTCATCTAACATTATTTGATGAAAAGAGCTAGTCATATCTAAGGTTGAAAAATATTTCGCTCTACCCAGTTTGTCTAGTACATCTTCTCATTTTGTTAATGGAAATTTATCATTTACTAATTTTTTGTTGAGTTGTCTAAAATCAACTACAAGTCGCCATTTCTTTTTATCTCCATCTTTGGAACAACAAGCAATGGTGAGTTGTAGGCACTAGTAGAATTTTCTATTATATCGTCATCAAACAGTTTTTTGACCTGTTGATTAATTTCCTCGGAAAACGATACTTCTTAATGTACACAGGTGTTTTATCTGATACAGACATATGTTGAGTATAAAAATTATTAGCTCATAGTTTGTCTCCTTCTTAATGAAAAATGTCAGAATATTCTTCAATTATCTCATTTAGAGAATTTTTAGCATAATCATCTATACTATCAATATTCAATGTGTCTAATAATTTTTCAAATCGTTTTCTATCTGTATTAGTAAAATTTTGTTTATTTCTAGTTGTTTCTCTGGAGTATTTCGTCAAGAAAATTGGTTATAAAAAAAAACGAATATTATTAGTTTTTTCTTGGGTTTTATTTGGGTGTAATTTTTTCATATGTACGTACCATACGCTTCGGGGTTTTCTAGAGTAGTAAATACAATATGCAAACTTAGGCAAGCGCCAAAAAAAAAACAAAACAAAAAAGAACACAAAAACATAGAAAGCCACTGAACAGTAATTGTGGCTTTCACACGATCTGTGCTTAAACATCCCGCCTCCCTTGCAAGGTTTCAACAAGGAAGGCGAAGAGTACCAGCAAGTATAAGGGGTATCAAAAAAAAGTACAATTCATTTTGGAATAATTCATTTGTTTTCAATAAAAATTCAGTTATTTACAATATGTTGTATAAATATAAAAAAATAATAATAATAAAAAATAATAAAATATAAAAAAAGTAAAAAATTAGACTATACGTCCCGAATGAACATTAATGACAATAGTTGCCGGGGTATTCGTTACAGCTTGGTGCGGCGTAGCATAGTACTGCGGCAATAGCTGTTGTTGATATTGTTGAAGTGGTGGTTGTTGTGGTTGTTGTAGTGGTTGCTGATGCTGTTGGTTACAGCATTGATGTGGGTGGTTGCCGCCGTTACGTTTTTTGTTGCGGCGCCGTTTGCTGGAGGTTCGAGAAAATTTTCGGCTGGTGCTTTCAGTTGCTTGCGGACGTTCTGTATCTTCCGTCTTTTTCTTGAAACGGTGGAGGAGGGTATGGTGGTCAGAAGTGCACTCCATGCATCTCTCTCGACTTGTACATTTGTCCTTCATATGAGAGTGCGCCAAACAATTGAAACAGTAGCGATATTTCTGAGCGACTTTCCACCGTTCCCCCACCGACATCTTACGAAATTTTAAGCACTTCCGCAAGGCATGCTCGCTTTTGCACAACCGACAATCACGAAGGCTCTCATCTCGATCTGGTCTCCCACTGTCTCCATCTACCTCTTTCTCTACAGGACGATGGACCTCCAAACGACGCGCAACTTTCGACATTTCAGCAACTAAGGGAGAAAAAAGAAAAAGAGTAAGAAAAAACATTAGTGGGGGTTTGCATTAGGAAGGAGAACCAGCTTCACAATTGGCCGGGTAAATATGCCTGAAGTAGTTCTCACATCTGCTGTTCTAACTCTCGAATCTTGGCCCTCATAAACCTTCTCAATTCGCCCTAATCTCCATTCATTAGGGGGTAAATTGTCCTGACGAATTACGACTAAATCCTCTAACTCAAAACCCTTTTCAGGGTATTTCCACTTCACGCGTCGATGAAGTTCTTTAAGGTACTCTTCCTTCTACCGTAGAGCAAATTGGTGATGAAGAACCTTGAGCTTTTGCCACCTACTGGCTACACTCAAAGATAAGTCAGAGTGATCGGGTTCAGGGGGTGAGAGCAACGGAGCTCCTATCAAAAAATGACCTGGAGTTAAAGGGACAAGTTCCGAGGGGTTGTCGTTCATTGCGCATAGTGGTCTGGAATTGAGACACGCTTCGATCCGAGCAAGCATGGTCATAAATTCCTCAATCGTAAATTTCTGAACACCAGAAATTTTTTTAAATGGGTTTTAACACATTTCACACCGGCTTCCCATAAGCCGCCCATGTGAGGAGCTCCAGGGGGTATAAAATGCCACTCTACTGGCTGAAAGCTGCTCTGTACGTTAACCTTTCGCTTTAATTCAGACAAAAAAAGTTCCCGGTCAACCTTAAGTGCATTTGAAGCACCGACAAAAGCCGTCCCATTATCAGAGTACAAATGGGATGGACATCCTCGTCGAGAGAAAAATCGCGTAAAAGCCGTGGCTTCCAAATGTATAGCTTTTGTCGCAAAACACACAAACACTAAAACATATCCTTTAGTTATTCCACAAGCCCTACCAATATATGACTTTACATCGAAAGGACCGGCGAAATCTAGTCCGGTACGAGTAAGCGGTCTCGCCAGAGACGTTCGTTCTGGGGCTAACACAGCCATTATTTGCTGACCAGTCTTCTTTCGATAAATGGTGCATTGCTTACAATTATTGATTAGTGCTCGAATCAGGTTTTTCAACTTCGGAACCCAGAACTCCATTCTTACAAGACGCAAAACTAAGGAGTGCCCGCCATGTACCGAGCATTTATGGACATGTTCCACATACAGACGAGTAAAACGTGCTGAGTAGGGTAAAATCTTAGGAAAACGCTCATCGTAAGTTAGACCAGGTGACCTAGCTAATCTACCGTGCATTCTGAGAAAACCATTTGAATCAATAACGGGCTTTAACGTCAGTAAACTACTTTTCGAAGATATCGGAGTACCATTCGACAGTTGAGTATATTCTGGGATGTAGTTCAGCTGACATGCAAGAATCAGGCGATCCCGAGTAAATTTAATTTCAGCTTGAGTAATATCCTTGGCGTCGTATAAACTCTTAAACTAAATACTGTAGGCACCGAAAACAATAAGCAATGACTCGCATTGCACGGGGTAAATCTGAAAAACGTCCCAGAATATCAAACATTCTCTCAGTCTGAATAAAATGGGTCTGTACTTCCAAATGTGGGTTATCAATAATGGGCTGTTTCGGCCACTTCTCCCTTGGTTGACTTAACCACTTCGGTCCATGCCACCACAAAGAATTATCAATTAAATCCTTCCTAGGGCTCCACGGCTTGCCAAATCGGCGGGGTTGTCCTTGGAGTCCACATGAGACCAACTTTCGGTGCCGACTTTCTTCAAAATCAACGCTACTCTATTCCTGACAAAGGTAGGCCAATGGCACGGGGGTTTTCTAAGCCAAGATAAAACTATGGTAGAATCCGTCCACAAATAAATCTTTATCTTGGCCAGATTTATTTGACTAAGCAATGATTCTATCATATTTGCCATTAATGTAGCTCCACAGAGCTCCAAACGGGGTAAAGTTTCGGTTTTAACAGGCGCAACCTTTGTCTTGGACGCAAACAAATGTGTCGTAATCCCAGACGGGGAATCACTTCGAACATTAGAGTAGCTGCGTATGACTTTCCTGAAGCATCGCACAAACCATGAAACTCTAGATCATAGTCAGGGTGAAAATTAACCCATCTTGGAATGTTAACTTTCTCAATATTAGGATAATCACTTAAAAATGCGTGCCACTGATTAAGTGTTAAGGGTTTAAGCATTCATCCCAATCTGTCTTGTCTTTCCAAATTTGTTGCATTATAACCTTAGCCACAATAATTTTTGGAGAGAGCCATCCGGCGGGGTCAAATAGCTTCGCTATTTCTGACAAGACAGCACGCTTTGTAACAATATCCTTCCCTGGTTGCGATACGAGTTTAAAATAGAAGCTGTCACTTACAGCATTCCATCGCAAACCAAGAGTTTAAGTCGTACTAGTATCTGAAAATTTCAAGAAATCTGCATCAAGCAGACTCTCGCAGGGTAAATCTTCCAGAAGGCGAATGTGGTTTGCCGTCCATTTGCGGAGCACAAAGCCAACTGAACTCAGAACTTGAGTTAGTGCATTCCGTCTTCTGAAAGCGTCTTCTAGCTCATGAGCGCCAGCAAGTACATCATCGACGTACATTTGGGTTTTCAAAATTTCAGATACTGCCAGATTTTGAGCTTCATTGTCATTTGCCAATTGAATTAGAGTACGAATGGCAAGATATAGTGCACTGTTCACTCCGAACGTCACCGTGTTCAACTCATAATCCTTTATTTCGACTTCAGGACTTTTTCGGAATAAATCCGTTGAAATGGGGTTTGATCGGGATGAATTAAAATTTGGCGATACATCTTTTCGATGTCGGCGTTAAATACATACCGGTAAAGTCGCCAGCAAAGAACCAAAACTGTTAGGTCTGCCTGCAATACAGGCCCGGGGTACAGAATATTATTTAAACTCACGCCATTGGATGAGGGGTTGGAGGCATTAGATACTACACGAAGTTTGGTAGTAATACTATCGGGTTTAAACACGGCGTGATGGGGTAAATAATACGTCAGTGAATCCGATGGGGGAGAACCTACTGCTCTGACATGTCCCATGTCAAAATACTCGTTAATCACATTATCATATTGCGCTTTCAAAACGGGGTTTTTCAACAATCGAGCTTCATTTCTCATGAATTGGGACAAAGCAATATTTCGAGAACCTCCCAGCGGCAAGTTATTCGGATAATCACGTCGAAACGGGAGAGATACGACATAACGACCATCAGAGTTTCTATACGTCGTGGTTTGATACAATTTTTCACAATACTCCTCGTCCGGAGTCAATTTAGATGCCTGTGGAATTTCTTCCAACTCCCAAAAACGAGAAAGCAGAGAATCTAGCTCAACATGGTTAAAGAATGTTACCACGGAGTGTAGGGGTTCAGGGTGAAAAATCTTACCGGTCACTATCCAACCAAAAACAGTTTCCTGCGCAATAAGATTGCCATTCGGATGTCTCTTAACATCAGGTAATAAAATCTGGGGATAAACATCTCCCCCAAGCAGAATATCCACACGAGTGCACTTGATATCCGCCATAGAAATTTCGGGGAAGTTCGAATTAATAATCTTCGAGAACGAGCAAGATGGTAACCGACCGGTTAATTTTTCCACGACATATGCTTCGGTCTCTATAATTAATTTAGGGTCAATCGACGATCCAATTGAAATAAAACATATTCTTGAAGACGTCGCTGCTACACGACCATTTATGCCAGTGATTTCCGCCATCGGAGCCGAAAATGTGGGGATAGAAAGCTTCTTTTGCAATCTTCTTGATATAAAGGTAGCTTGAGAAGCGGGGTCAATAAGTGCTCTAGCCGAACACCTAACATCGTCGACAAGTATCTCACACAGAGTCGTACCTAACAATACCGTCGCGTAGGCGTTTGAATTAAGCTGTGTGGCATATGCTTGAAAAGAATGAGCAGCCGCCGAAGTGGAGGGTCTATCATCAGCACGAACAGGGGATCGATGGTTGCTAGGTTCTAGAGCAGTAGTAATAGGGGGGTGATTCTGGGGTACAAAAGTGCTAGAGCTTTGCCTAAAACCATGATTGTCTCTATGCAGCAGAGAATGGTGTTTCTGGTTGCACATAAAACAAACATTAACGCTCTTACAACTTTTGAATTCGTGAGACGTCGCTAGGCAATTCGTACAACACTTTAGTCTCTTTACAGTTGACACTCTTTCGTCAGCGCTCTGCCTCAAAAATGAGGGACAAAGTCTTAAGGGATGCTGCTCCGGGCAAAGAGCACCTCGACTAACGGGTTGACTCGATTTTGTTTTGATGACAAAAATTTTAACCTCCGTGACTCGTTCACGGACCTTTTTGAGTTGTTAGAGTTGAAAGTTCCAGGCGGACTCTGGATGGGGTTTGCACTCGAACTTCTTAAATCATAAATAGACTCAAGAGTGTGATAACGCGAGGACAAAAATTTATCCATTTCATCCCATTGCGGCATATCCGCGTCGCGTTTAACCGATTCTTCCCAAAGACCTAAAGTGTGTTCGGGTAATTTTATGGAGCACACATACACGAAAAGAACATGGAACAACTTCTCAGGCGTAACTTTAAGCAAGGATAAATTAGTTATGCAGTCGTTGATGGTGCGTTGTAACTTCTTTATATTGGGGCCCGTCTCACGGGTAATAGCGGGAATATTGAAAAGAATTTTCATTTGGGCCGTTATGAGAACCCTATTGTTCTCATACCTATCCACTAAATTTCTCCACGCGAGCTCAAACCCTTGATTAGTCAACGGACACGTACTAATTATGTCATGCGGCTCATTCTTGGTTTTATTCAAGAGATAATATAACTTCTCAACTGGGCTCAAACGGGGGTTATTTTTGTACAATGCTGAGAACATGTCTCTAAAAGTGGGCCAACTTTTATAGTCTCCATAGAAAATTTCCGTATCACACGGCGGTAAATGTATTATAGGGGCGGGGACTTGCCCCAATTCATTCGACCTATCGGCTTTAAGCACGATTGTCTTCAAACGCTCCTGATTCTCGGTAATGAGCGAAATACCGCGAACGTAAGTGGTATAAGAGGCCATATACCTTTGCTTAATCTCAACAATTTGAGCATTCTTCGTAGCCTCCATCTGTGGTAGAAGGAGATCGTATGATTCCCGAATCGCCTCCCACAACCGAGTAACTTCCCTTTCATGGCTATTCAATGAACCGAGCTGATGGTCTGCTGCGGGAATTGTAGCAACGTATGCCTCGATTTCAGCCAAACGGTCGGCATTCCGAATCACATTATTCATATCAACCATTGTCGTTCTACGAGTTGAAATGGGTATTTTGAAATGTAAGCCAACACAAGTAAAGGACAGAAAAAAACTTAGCACCCACCGGGGACACAATCAGAATTGCCTAGGGTCGCGAAAAACTTTCCGAAATGAAATTCCGTTAAGCAAGTGTTATAAAAAACTTCGCCAAAAAAATTTCACGAGTTCTTAAAATGTCAAAAAAAAAATGAGTAATCACTTTAAAGTCTTCACCTTTAAAGGTTTGGGGCAAAATTCGCAAAAAAAGATTTAATTTTTGGGTTAAAAAATAAAATATGTTAATTACAGAAAATGTTTTGCAAAGCTGTTCCTTTATTTGAATTAACTTTTATGAAAAACGGATAAAAAAATTGATTTTGGTTAAAACCTGAATTTTAAAAACACTTGAACAACTCTATTCACAAAGCAAAAAACACTTTCGGTAATAAAAAATGTGTACAAAATATCAGAAGCACTAGTGTTGCATGAAAAAACCACGAGTAGTCACAATCGATTTCAAAAAAATGTTGTAATTTATAAATATCCATAAATTTCAAAAAAAAAAATATTGTAATTTATAAATATCCATAAATTTATGGGTAATTTATGATAAACTTCGAACAATTGTTTAAAAATTAGCGAAAAACACGGCACTTTATTTAAAATTATAAATTACCCGGTCCCCTCCGGACTCTGGGAGTTTTCCTGTAATATGCGTATATTTCGCGAGTCATTATTATTATTTATTCTAATTTGGGTATTATTACGATTTCGGTTATTCGAATTGTAATCGACATTATTGTTATTATTCCTATTTGAATTATTATTGTAATGGCTATTCCCATTCCAATCTACGTTGGAATTGTTTCTATGAGAACTATTATTGTAATGGTTGTTCCTATTCGCATTTATATTGGTATTGTTTCTATTTGTGTTGTTATTGTAATAGTTACTCCTATTTATATTGGAATTGTTTCCATTTCAATTATTATTATTGTCGGAATAATTATTATTAGAATATCTATTAATTCCTTGATTGTTCCTTCTGTTGTGACTGATTCTGTTGGAATTATTATAATCATTGTCCCTGTGTCTAAAAAACATTACTTGATTTTCCACTTGACTTTCTATATCTAATGCTATTGTTATCACTTCATTCAGTGTTTTTGGTTGTGCGGCAAAAATTGTACTTATATATTTTTCATTTAGACCTTGTTTGAATACATTAAGTGAATATAGTTCATTTATCTTCCTCATATTGACTATTTCCGATTCATTTTCCAATTTTAATTCTTGTATTTGAACTTCGATTAGTTCATCTATTAACTTTAAAATTTTATTACTGTATGTGCTTATGGAATCATTTCTTTGTTGAAATCTAGACAGTAGATTCTGGATCTTACTTATTGTTTTATTACTCTTGTATCTGTTTGTAAGCAAGGTTTTTAAAGAATTGAAATCTGTCAGTGGTGTGGTACCAATTGCTGTTCTAACCGTTGAGCTACATTTTACGTTTATTCCAAAATCTATTAATGTCGATTTAGCAGTATCATTTAAAGTGTCATGTATTAATTTTACTAGTGTCAAAAATGGTTTCAGTTCTTTGTAATTTCCTTTAAATTCAGCGATTATCTTAAATGCCGTTTCTAAATTAAAAGACGCCATGTTTATGTTTTTTTCTACTTCACGTTCTGTTTCTATACTCTGTGTGTTTTCGTCTTCTTGTGTATCTATTTTTTTCCTCACTCTCTGACTGAAATTCTTCTGATTCCATGGGTCTCAAGAATTTTTTTATCTCTTTTTCTAGTTCTATTAATGTATTTAAAGTTTTTTCCCTTCCTTCTAATTTGGTTTCACTGATTATTTCTTGACTAATTTGCTTGACTATTTGCAATTTTGCATTAATTGTTTTATTTGTATATTTTCTATTTGGTTGTTTTTTTAAGTTTCTCAATAGTTCCTGTATTATATTGAATTTGTCCATTTATTATATAAATAATTTCTATTTTATTTAAAGTGAAATATTAATTTTCTTAAACATTTGTGGCGCAAATTCTGGACGCCGTTTTAATTGCTAATTTTCTAAAGTGGTCTTTTACTTTATATAAAATAGTGAAGATAAGTATACATATTATAACTATTACTAAATATGATGAGTGGTCCTCGTCCTCAATTTTTGGAGTTGGCGTGCGTATTGTTATGTATTTTTCTATTGTCTGCGTTGCCTTCTTTTCGCTGTCTAATACATTGTTTGCTTCATACCCTGCCAGCATGAGCATTATGGATGTTCCTAGCTTTTTCCAGAAACTCATCCTAGTCTAATAACCGTAATTGTTGATAAAATTTATGTTTCTGCTCCCCTTGGCTGATTGCGATAAGTCTTCTTAGCTCTTTTCGCTGTTTGTTTGCCTTGGTTTTCTTGCCGCCCCTTGATCTTTTCTTTATTGGCTCTGGTGATAGATGAAGTTGTTTTGTTGTTTGCCTTTTATATTCCTCTATGGTCAATGACCTAGGACCATGACTTTTGGGTGTTGCTATGTACTCTGGTATGTTCTTTGAAATACCCTCTGGTACGTATTCTTCGTCCACAGCTTGGTTGTTATTTAATAGTTCCTCATATTTTCTTACCATTCGGTCGATTTCTTCTTTTGATGGGACGTCCTTTAGTGTTGGAAGGATTTCAATGGTGGTGACAGACATTTAGCTAGTTGATGGTTCACCATTAAAGGGATCAGTTTTTTTTTACAGGATTAATTGATTGATGATGTAGACAGTATTGGTATTTGCACAATTTATCTTTGCAGGCATCTATATAGTGGTGTAGGTGTTTACAGGATCGGTGTTTGCAGGATCGCCATATAGTGTAAGAAGGGTGTATAAAAGGACACTAAGATTGGGTGAGAACCGGACCAATCTCAGGAGGAATTTTGTCAAGTGCTTTCCTCAAAGCAGTTCCCGCGTGCACGCTAGATGCACTTTTTTAATGCTTTACAGAGTTAGCACGTAGGCAGATTATGCCAATGTGTGAACCCTTTGGCAGAATATGCCAGTAAAAAAAAAGAAAATCTCTGTTTGGCTTTAATTAAAACCCTTTCGAATCAGAATTAAATTTGATTATTTATTTGAAAATGCTGGTCTTTTATATCATTATAATTTAATATTTTTACTTAATTTAAATAATAGTCTTCTCTTTTCTTTACATTCGCATATTACAAATTCATTGATTTTTGAACGTTGGGCCCAATAGCCAATCAGAAAACGTTCAATAATCAATTAAAATTTTTCCCCTCAAAATTTGAGTGACATTCCTATTTGTCATGGGTTATTGACATAATTTGAATTTTCACAAATTTGTCATTTTGCATTCCAATGATATTTAATTACACAATAATTTATTGTTTTGTATTGTATTGTTTGTGGTATGTGTTGAATGAAAAGAAAAGATATGCAAAAAAATAAATAAATGTAAGCAAATAAATACAAATAAAGATGTGCATGTGCATATAGTAAACAAAAATAAACAAAAAAATATAAACAAGTAAAGATGAATAAATGAAATAAATAAAGATAAATGAAGATGTGTGTAACATCATCACACCCCTACCCTTAAGATGAAATTTATGGGTTTTAGAAAATTCATGAATTTCATTACTTAAAATAAAAATGTTATTATTGTTTCTCTTAAACTTAGTGGTTATTTGAATTTTGTTTTTGTGATATAATATTATATAAAAAAAATGTAATAAGTAATTTCTATATCTATTTATTAACAATATAAATAAGTAAGTTTACTATGTGCTCTTATGTGTAGTAATTAACAATCTATACAATTTTACATTTTCATTTACGTTTATATAATTTTAAAGTATTATTATGATATGATTTCATATTTCCTTTTACATCTAAAATTTAATTTTCATTTTCAATATTTATAATTTCATATGGACCATGAGTAGGACAAGTATTTTTTCTCCTACTTTCATATTTTACTAATACTAAATCTCCTTTTTTAAAGTTGCTAACATTAGTGTAATTATCATATTGTATTTTTCTTTTCTCTTTTGCTATTTTAATTAATTTTTTAGCTCTATCTAATGCCGATGCTATTCTAGCTTTGAACTCGTTTGCATAATTTTCTAGATTATAGACTGGCTTGTTATCTGTAATTTTGTCTGTGGGTAGTCTCGCTAATTTACCAAATACTAACTCAAATGGTGTGTATCTACGTTTGGAGTTGTGTTATATGCAAATGTGTAATATTGAATCCAACAGTCCCATTCCTCATTTTCCGTAAAGTTCAATAAGTGTTCGTTTAGGACTCTGTGACTTCTTTCTAAGGAACCTATTGTTTGGTGGTGATAGGGAGTGGAAAATTTCTGTTCTATTTTTAACATGTCGCATATTTCTTTCAGTAATTGGTTAGCAAATTCCGTACCTCTGTCAGATTTCAAGATTTTAACAGTGCCATATTTAAGTATGCATTGTTCCACTAAAACCTGAGCTATGCTCCTAGCTTCCTTTGTCTCCATAGGATATGCTATGACATATTTGCTTAAATCGCATTGTAGCGTGAGAATATACCTATAATTATTCGATAACCTAAGTGGACCTATCGTATCGATAGAAATTGTTTCAAAAGTATTTTCTGGCGTGTCAGTAATCCGCATTTTTTCTTTTATCTTCCTATTTTGCTTGTTTTTTAAGCATGAATCACAATTATTAATGTATCTCTTAACCATCTTGTTCATGTTCTTCCAAATGTATCTTTGTTTTAATCTTAATATGGCTCTTCTGATTCCTTGATGTCCTCCTATCGGACTATCATGATATTCTTTAATTAAATTTAATTGCATGTCTTTATCTACTATTCTCTGCAAAGGCTTATATAAAATAATATTCAAAAAAAGATTCTTTAATCCTTTCAACATTTTATTATAAATAGACGTGTAGGTTTCTTTAAACCTTTTCATTGACAAGTGTTCAAATATTTCATTATCTACTGATAATGCGAGATCTCGTATCCGATTTTTATTCATGTAAGTAATTAATTTCTCCATAATCATGTCTAGACATGTAGGATTATCGTTAAAACCTATGATAAAATCATCTTGAACTTTATGAATTGGACCGAATTCTAACTTCATAGAAAACATCATTTTGTGCACATTGTTGACATCTGAAATGGACGTACATTCCCATATATGAATATCTTTAGTACTGTCTCTATTTTCAGGAATTAAATTTTGCCTTGCTTGCATACTTCTTGTGATGGGTAGTAATTTCTTGCTAACTGCCTCTTCATCACATGTGGGAATCATTGTTTTTAGAATATTAGAATTAATTTGAATTCTCGATAAGGCATCTGCATTAGTGTTCATGCAGCCCTTTTTGTAAACTATATCAAAATCGTAATCACATAAATCCAATCTAATTCTTGTCAGTTTAGAAGATGGGTTTTTATGTGAAAATAGCGAAACGCGTGGTCTATGATCTGTTACTACTGTACAGGTATGGTCTGAAAAAATTCATGGACCAATGAATAGTTAGTAGTTTTTTTTCTATTACGGATTTGTTCAAATCGTGTTTCTGAAGAGATTTACTTGCGTATGATATTGGTAAATCGTTACCATCGTTATCTTGCGAAAGTACAGCTCCTAATGCATAGTTCCATGCATCCGTTGTAAGTACAAATGTCTTAGAAAAATCTGGATATTGCAAAATAGGGGGTTTAATTAACTTTAATTTTAGAGTTTCAAATGATTTTTGGCATTCGTCAGACCAAACCATATTTGACCTTTCCTTAACAGATTATTCAAACATTTAGTCAAATCTGCAAAATGGGGTATAAATCTTCTATAGTAATTACAAAATGCCACAAATCGTCGAACTTCATCCGCATCTTTTGGTACGGGGTAATTTTCAATTGCCTTATGTTTTGCAGGATCGGTTTTTATGCCGTCTTTGGTTATTAAGTGACCTAAATAAACGACTTCAGATTTCAAAAATACACATTTACTTGCGTTTAGTTTAAGATTATATTTTCTTAACCTTTCAAAAACATTAATTATGTTTTCATTATGATGTTTTAAACTACATCCAAAAATAATGATGTCATCTACGTAAAGAAAAGCTTTGCTATCTAAACCTGAAAGAGCGATAGTTAACATTCGCTGGAAACTATTCGATGAAATTTTCAATCCAAAAGGTAATCTTTTAAATTGATAGTGACCATCTGATGTTGAAAATGCAGTATGATGTCTAGAATTTTCATCTAACATTATTTGATGAAAAGAGCTAGTCATATCTAAGGTTGAAAAATATTTCGCTCTACCCAGTTTGTCTAGTACATCTTCTCATTTTGTTAATGGAAATTTATCATTTACTAATTTTTTGTTAAGTTGTCTAAAATCAACTACAAGTCGCCATTTCTTTTTATCTCCATCGTTCTTCTTTGGAACAACAAGCAATGGTGAGTTGTAGGCACTAGTAGAATTTTCTATTATATCGTCATCAAACAGTTTTTTGACCTGTTGATTAATTTCCTCGATCTGTGCCTGTGGAAAACGATACTTCTTAATGTACACAGGTGTTTTATCTGATACAGACAAATGTTGAGTATAAAAATTATTAGCTCATAGTTTGTCTCCTTCTTAATGAAAAATGTCAGAATATTCTTCAATTATTACTTGTTGTGATATTAAGCTTCCTATGGTCGTCCTAAGCAGGAATAATTAAAACAAATATGCTGTAATTTTGTTTTCTGTCTGCGACGTTTCGACACTATGGTTGGTGTCCTCATCAGGCGTCTAATTTTATTTAATAATAATTAAGAATATACATTTATTATCACTTAACAAATTTATGTGAATTTTTTTTATAAAATAATTGTTACCTTAATAGTATTATTACACACTTAATCTAAATTTTACATTTTAATTTTATTTATTAAGTACTAAATTGTACGTGTTACTAATGTGATCACTGTCTTCTTTAATGTTTACTGTTTTGTCAATATGTTTCTTAATATGCAAACTTTCAAGTGTTATTCTTTTATTTGTTTTTGTCTCTCTTTCCAAGACTTTGATGTTGTCAAAATCAAAGTTGTGTTTATTGTCAAATGCATGTTGAGAGAGAGCTGTTGTTGTTATTCCTTTCTCAACTGTTCGTTTATGTTCTTTCAACCTAATCTCTAATTGTCTTTTCGTTTGTCCAATATATATTCTGTTACATTGTTGGTGGACATTACCATTGCATTTTATTTGGTATACTACATTGTGTTGTTTGTGTAAGTCTGTTTTCGTTTTTTGGGTGTTAAAAAGCTTATTCAATGTTTGATTTGGCTTCGAAGCTATTTTAATAGTTTCAGTGTTGATCAGATTTGTTATGTTTTTCCTATTCGTTATTGTTGGTAAATATGGTATAGTGGCAAAGGTCGTTTTTTGTCCGTTAACTGAGTTAGATATTGCGTTGTTATTTTGTGTGTTATTATTTTGGGTTTCATTTATTACTGTGGAAATTAATTTGTTAATATATTTAATAGGATAATTATTTTTAGTCAAAATTGTTCTTAGTTTCTTTATGTTATCTTTTAGGAAAATGTTATCACTAATGTTTATTGCTGTTTTTATAAGATTTTTTGCTGTGTTTTTCTTCTGTATAGGGTCGTGGTTTGAAAAATAATTGATAATTCTACCAGATGAAATTTCTTTAGTAAACCAGTTTGTTATGAGTTTGTTATTAGTTTTATGTATGGTAATGTCTAAAAAGTTGAGGCTATGGTTTGTTTCCTCTTCTATCGTGAACTTTAATTTGTTATGGTAATAGTTAAATTCTTGTAATATTATTTGTTTATCTTTCTGTTTTATAATGGCAAAAAAGTCATCTACATATTTGGTAATATATTTTATTTCGATGTTTTTGGATTTTAGATTGTCTAGTGTGTAGTCTAATAGGTCATCTAAGACTATTTCCGCTATTATTGGAGAAAGTGGGTTCCCCATAGGCATACCATAATTTTGTATGTAAATATTGTTGTCAAACATAAAATAATTATTGTCTCTTAAACAAAAGTCAAGTATTTTGATAAATGTATTTTTTGGGATGCTGGTGTGAGCTTTTATTGTTTCCCATTTTTTAATAATTATTTTAATGGCTAACTGTATCGGGATATTTGTAAATAGTGATACGACGTCGAGAGATATCATCAAATCATTTTGTTCTATGTCTATTTCTTGTATATCTTTCTTAAGTTGTGTTGAGTTTTTAATGTTATATTTGGTGTTAGTTAAATTCTTTAGTATTGTACCTATGTATTTTGATAGTTGATAGGCTGGGAGTTCATATGACGCTGCTATTGGTCGCATTGGCATGTCCTGTTTGTGAATTTTCGGTTGTCCATATAATTGTGGTGCGTTAGCTGCATTGCATCTTAGTTTAAATTTAGTAAATGTTTCTATGTGGTTATTTTTATGTAGTTCAGTAATGATAGAATTGTTTTTATTAGTTAATTTTTCCGTTGGATCTGTTCGGCTTATTTTGTATGTGGTTTTATCTTCTAGGAGTTTGTTCATCTGCTTCATATAATGTTCTTTGTACATAAGTACTGTTTTATTTCCTTTATCTGATTTAGTAATTATTATATCGCTTTTGTGTCGTTTTAATAAGTTCAATGTGTCTTGATATGTTTTTAATATAAATCTGTCAATATGATTTATGTTGTGGTTTCTAAGATTGTATTGTAGTTGATGTGTTAAAAAGGTTCTTGCTTTTTCTTTATCTTTTTCAGTTTTAGCAAAGGAGAAACAGTATTCAAAATCAGCAATTAAGTTTATGATGTTTATGTTATGTTTTTGTGTTGGGAGTGCAAATTTTTTCCCCATGGAAAGAATCCATTGACATTCTTCTGGGATATTTATGTTTGTTAGATTAATGAACCATTCTTTATTATATTTAATTCCGATTTTTTGTTTCAATATAGTCAATAGTTGTTCTATTTTTTTATTGTGTGTATTTTCTCGTATACTTTTAACTTTATGTTGTGTTTCGACCTGTATATCCATGAATTCTGCAAAATCCTCTTCTGTTAATATATTTTTTATTTTCGATCTAAGTAAGTTAATATGTTTTAGTTCTGTGTTAATAGTTCTATTGCTGTCAGAGATTTCTAGTTTTAAGATTTTGTAGTGAAAATTGTTGGTTATATTCGTTAATTCTTTTGTTGTTGTGTTGTTTTTGTTGTTAAAGTTGTAACCAAGTTTCTTTGTAATGTTGGTGATGTGTTTCGGGTAAATGCCATAATCTTTACAAGAAAGCAAAAATTTAATTTCTGCTCGTTTTATTGTAATTATTCTTTCGGTGTTAATGTATTGTTTAAGTAAAGATGTGGTGTGTGTGTTGTATTTGTAGCTTATGTGTTGAAAAAATCCACTCATTTTGTTGGTGTAATTGATGCTATTCTTAATTATTTGGAGTCAGGCTTACCAATTAAATATTTTGATATGTTCCTAATGACCAGTGATTGTAATTACTTGTTGTGATATTAAGCTTCCTATGGTCGTCCTAAGCAGGAATAATTAAAACAATTATGCTGTAATTTTGTTTTCTGTCTGCGACGTTTCGACACTATGGTTGGTGTCCTCATCAGGCGTCTAATTTTATTTAATAATAATTAAGAATATACATTTATTATCACTTAACAAATTTATGTGAATTTTTTTTATAAAATAATTGTTACCTTAATAGTATTATTACACACTTAATCTAAATTTTACATTTTAATTTTATTTATTAAGTACTAAATTGTACGTGTTACTAATGTGATCACTGTCTTCTTTAATGTTTACTGTTTTGTCAATATGTTTCTTAATATGCAAACTTTCAAGTGTTATTCTTTTATTTGTTTTTGTCTCTCTTTCCAAGACTTTGATGTTGTCAAAATCAAAGTTGTGTTTATTGTCAAATGCATGTTGAGAGAGAGCTGTTGTTGTTATTCCTTTCTCAACTGTTCGTTTATGTTCTTTCAACCTAATCTCTAATTGTCTTTTCGTTTGTCCAATATATATTCTGTTACATTGTTGGTGGACATTACCATTGCATTTTATTTGGTATACTACATTGTGTTGTTTGTGTAAGTCTGTTTTCGTTTTTTGGGTGTTAAAAAGCTTATTCAATGTTTGATTTGGCTTCGAAGCTATTTTAATAGTTTCAGTGTTGATCAGATTTGTTATGTTTTTCCTATTCGTTATTGTTGGTAAATATGGTATAGTGGCAAAGGTCGTTTTTTGTCCGTTAACTGAGTTAGATATTGCGTTGTTATTTTGTGTGTTATTATTTTGGGTTTCATTTATTACTGTGGAAATTAATTTGTTAATATATTTAATAGGATAATTATTTTTAGTCAAAATTGTTCTTAGTTTCTTTATGTTATCTTTTAGGAAAATGTTATCACTAATGTTTATTGCTGTTTTTATAAGATTTTTTGCTGTGTTTTTCTTCTGTATAGGGTCGTGGTTTGAAAAATAATTGATAATTCTACCAGATGAAATTTCTTTAGTAAACCAGTTTGTTATGAGTTTGTTATTAGTTTTATGTATGGTAATGTCTAAAAAGTTGAGGCTATGGTTTGTTTCCTCTTCTATCGTGAACTTTAATTTGTTATGGTAATAGTTAAATTTAGTGTCGAAACGTCGCAGACAGAAAACAAAATTACAGCATATTTGTTTTAATTATTCCTGCTTAGGACGACCATAGGAAGCTTAATATCACAACAAGTAATTACAATCACTGGTCATTAGGAACATATCAAAATATTTAATTGGTAAGCCTGACTCCAAATAATTAAGAATAGCATCAATTACACCAACAAAATGAGTGGATTTTTTCAACACATAAGCTACAAATACAACACACACACCACATCTTTACTTAAACAATACATTAACACCGAAAGAATAATTACAATAAAACGAGCAGAAATTAAATTTTTGCTTTCTTGTAAAGATTATGGCATTTACCCGAAACACATCACCAACATTACAAAGAAACTTGGTTACAACTTTAACAACAAAAACAACACAACAACAAAAGAATTAACGAATATAACCAACAATTTTCACTACAAAATCTTAAAACTAGAAATCTCTGACAGCAATAGAACTATTAACACAGAACTAAAACATATTAACTTACTTAGATCGAAAATAAAAAATATATTAACAGAAGAGGATTTTGCAGAATTCATGGATATACAGGTCGAAACACAACATAAAGTTAAAAGTATACGAGAAAATACACACAATAAAAAAATAGAACAACTATTGACTATATTGAAACAAAAAATCGGAATTAAATATAATAAAGAATGGTTCATTAATCTAACAAACATAAATATCCCAGAAGAATGTCAATGGATTCTTTCCATGGGGAAAAAATTTGCACTCCCAACACAAAAACATAACATAAACATCATAAACTTAATTGCTGATTTTGAATACTGTTTCTCCTTTGCTAAAACTGAAAAAGATAAAGAAAAAGCAAGAACCTTTTTAACACATCAACTACAATACAATCTTAGAAACCACAACATAAATCATATTGACAGATTTATATTAAAAACATATCAAGACACATTGAACTTATTAAAACGACACAAAAGCGATATAATAATTACTAAATCAGATAAAGGAAATAAAACAGTACTTATGTACAAAGAACATTATATGAAGCAGATGAACAAACTCCTAGAAGATAAAACCACATACAAAATAAGCCGAACAGATCCAACGGAAAAATTAACTAATAAAAACAATTCTATCATTACTGAACTACATAAAAATAACCACATAGAAACATTTACTAAATTTAAACTAAGATGCAATGCAGCTAACGCACCACAATTATATGGACAACCGAAAATTCACAAACAGGACATGCCAATGCGACCAATAGCAGCGTCATATGAACTCCCAGCCTATCAACTATCAAAATACATAGGTACAATACTAAAGAATTTAACTAACACCAAATATAACATTAAAAACTCAACACAACTTAAGAAAGATATACAAGAAATAGACATAGAACAAAATGATTTGATGATATCTCTCGACGTCGTATCACTATTTACAAATATCCCGATACAGTTAGCCATTAAAATAATTATTAAAAAATGGGAAACAATAAAAGCTCACACCAGCATCCCAAAAAATACATTTATCAAAATACTTGACTTTTGTTTAAGAGACAATAATTATTTTATGTTTGACAACAATATTTACATACAAAATTATGGTATGCCTATGGGGAACCCACTTTCTCCAATAATAGCGGAAATAGTCTTAGATGACCTATTAGACTACACACTAGACAATCTAAAATCCAAAAACATCGAAATAAAATATATTACCAAATATGTAGATGACTTTTTTGCCATTATAAAACAGAAAGATAAACAAATAATATTACAAGAATTTAACTATTACCATAACAAATTAAAGTTCACGATAGAAGAGGAAACAAACCATAGCCTCAACTTTTTAGACATTACCATACATAAAACTAATAACAAACTCATAACAAACTGGTTTACTAAAGAAATTTCATCTGGTAGAATTATCAATTATTTTTCAAACCACGACCCTATACAGAAGAAAAACACAGCAAAAAATCTTATAAAAACAGCAATAAACATTAGTGATAACATTTTCCTAAAAGATAACATAAAGAAACTAAGAACAATTTTGACTAAAAATAATTATCCTATTAAATATATTAACAAATTAATTTCCACAGTAATAAATGAAACCCAAAATAATAACACACAAAATAACAACGCAATATCTAACTCAGTTAACGGACAAAAAACGACCTTTGCCACTATACCATATTTACCAACAATAACGAATAGGAAAAACATAACAAATCTGATCAACACTGAAACTATTAAAATAGCTTCGAAGCCAAATCAAACATTGAATAAGCTTTTTAACACCCAAAAAACGAAAACAGACTTACACAAACAACACAATGTAGTATACCAAATAAAATGCAATGGTAATGTCCACCAACAATGTAACAGAATATATATTGGACAAACGAAAAGACAATTAGAGATTAGGTTGAAAGAACATAAACGAACAGTTGAGAAAGGAATAACAACAACAGCTCTCTCTCAACATGCATTTGACAATAAACACAACTTTGATTTTGACAACATCAAAGTCTTGGAAAGAGAGACAAAAACAAATAAAAGAATAACACTTGAAAGTTTGCATATTAAGAAACATATTGACAAAACAGTAAACATTAAAGAAGACAGTGATCACATTAGTAACACGTACAATTTAGTACTTAATAAATAAAATTAAAATGTAAAATTTAGATTAAGTGTGTAATAATACTATTAAGGTAACAATTATTTTATAAAAAAAATTCACATAAATTTGTTAAGTGATAATAAATGTATATTCTTAATTATTATTAAATAAAATTAGACGCCTGATGAGGACACCAACCATAGTGTCGAAACGTCGCAGACAGAAAACAAAATTACAGCATATTTGTTTTAATTATTCCTGCTTAGGACGACCATAGGAAGCTTAATATCACAACAAGTAATTACAATCACTGGTCATTAGGAACATATCAAAAAATTCTTCAATTATCTCATTTAGAGAATTTTTAGCATAATCATCTATACTATCAATATTCAATGTGTCTAATAATTTTTCAAATCGTTATCTATCTGTATTAGTAAAATTTTGTTTATTTCTAGTTGTTTCTCTGGAATATTTCCTCAAGAAAATTGGTTATAAAAAAAACGAATATTATTAGTTTTTTCTTGGGTTTTATTTGGGTGTAATTTTTTCATATGTACGTACCATACGCTTCGGGGTTTTCTAGAGTAGTAAATACAATATGCAAACTTAGGCAAGCGCCAAAAAAAAAACAAAACAAAAAAGAACACAAAAACATAGAAAGCCACTGAACAGTAATTGTGGCTTTCACACGATCTGTGCATAAACATCCCGCCTCCCTTGCAAGGTTTCAACAAGGAAGGCGAAGAGTACCAGCAAGTATAAGGGGTATCAAAAAAAAGTACAATTCATTTTGGAATAATTCATTTGGTTTCAATAAAAATTCAGTTATTTACAATATGTTGTATAAATATAAAAAAATAATAATAATAAAAAATAATAAAATATAAAAAAAAGTAAAAAATTAGACTATACGTCCCGAATGAACATTAATGACAATAGTTGCCGGGGTGTTCGTTGCAGCTTGGTGCGGCGTAGCATAGTACTGCGGCAATAGCTGTTGTTGATATTGTTGAAGTGGTGGTTGTTGTGGTTGTTGTAGTGGTTACTGATGCTGTTGGTTACAGCATTGATGTGGGTGGTTGCCGCCGTTACGTTTTTTGTTGCGACGCCGTTTGCTGGAGGTTCGAGAAAATTTTCGGCTGGTGCTTTCAGATGCTTGTGGACGTTCTGTATCTTCCGTCTTTTTCTTCAAACGGTGGAGGAGGGTATGGTGGTCAGAAGTGCACACCATGCATCTCTCTCGACTTGTACATTTGTCCTTCATACGAGAGTGCGCCAAACAATTGAAACAGTAGCGATATTTCTGAGCGACTTTCCACCGTTCCCCCACCGACATCTTACAAAATTTTAAGCACTTCCGCAAGGCATGCTCGCTCTTGCACAACCGATAATCACGAAGGCTCTCATCTCGATCTGGTCTCTCACTGTCTCCATCTACCTCTTTCTCTACAGGACGATGGACCTCCAAACGACGCGCAACTTTCGACATTTCAGCAACTAAGGGAGAAAAAAAGAAAAAGAGTAAGAAAAAACATTAGTGGGGGTTTGCATTAGGAAGGAGAACCAGCTTCACAATTGGCCGGGTAAATATGCCTGAAGTAGTTCTCACATCTGCTGTTCTAACTCTCGAATCTTGGCCCTCATAAACCTTCTCAATTCGCCCTAATCTCCATTCATTAGGGGGTAAATTGTCCTGACGAATTACGACTAAATCCCCTAACTCAAAACCCTTTTCAGGGTATTTCCACTTCACGCGTCGATGAAGTTCTTTAAGGTACTCTTCCTTCCACCGTAGAGCAAATTGGTGATGAAGAACCTTGAGCTTTTGCCACCTACTGGCTACACTCAAAGATAAGTCAGAGTGATCGGGTTCAGGGGGTGAGAGCAACGGAGCTCCTATCAAAAAATGACCTGGAGTTAAAGGGACAAGTTCCGAGGGGTTGTCGTTCATTGCGCATAGTGGTATGGAGTTGAGACACGCTTCGATCCGAGCAAGCATGGTCATAAATTCCTCAATCGTAAATTTCTGAACACCAGAAATTTTTTTTAAATGGGTTTTAACACATTTCACACCGGCTTCCCATAAGCCGCCCATGTGAGGAGCACCAGGGGGTATAAAATGCCACTCTACTGGCTGAAAGCTGCTCTGTACGTTAACCTTTCGCTTTAATTCAGACAAAAAAAGTTCCCGGTCAACCTTAAGTGCATTCGAAGCACCGACAAAAGCCGTCCCATTATCAGAGTACAAATTGGATGGACATCCTCGTCGAGAGAAAAATCGCATAAAAGCCGCTAGAAAAGTGTCGGTTGATATGTCTCCGGTGGCTTCCAAATGTATAGCTTTTGTCGCAAAACACACAAACACTAAAACATATCCTTTAGTTATTCGACAAGCCCTACCAATATATGACTTTACATCGAAAGGACCGGCGAAATCTAGTCCGGTACGAGTAAACGGTCTCGCCAGAGACGTTCGTTCTGGGGGTAACGCAGCCATTATTTGCTGACCAGTCTTCTTTCGATAAATGGTGCATTGCTTACAATTATTGATTAGTGCTCGAATCAGGTTTTTCAACTTCGGAACCCAGAACTCCATTCTTACAAGACGCAAAACTAAGGAGTGCCCGCCATGTACCGAGCATTTATGGACATGTTCCACATACAGACGAGTAAAACGTGCTGAGTAGGGTAAAATCTTAGGAAAACGCTCATCGTAAGTTAGACCAGGTGACCTAGCTAATCTACCGTGCATTCTGAGAAAACCATTTGAATCAATAACGGGGTTTAACGTCAGTAAACTACTTTTCGAAGATAACGGAGTACCATTCGACAGTTGAGTATATTCTGGGATGTTCAGCTAACATGCAAGAATCAGGCGATCCCGAGTAAATTTAATTTCAGCTTGAGTAATATCCTTGGCGTCGTATAAACTCTTAAACTAAATACTGTAGGCACCGTAAACAATAAGTAATGACTCGCATTGCACGGGGTAAATCTGAAAAACGTCCCAGAATATCAAAAATTCTCTCAGTCTGAATAAAATGGGTCTGTACTTCCAAATGTGGGTTATCAATAATGGGCTGTTTCGGCCACTTCTCCCTTGGTTGACTTAACCACTTCGGTCCATGCCACCACAAAGAATTATCAATTAAATCCTTCGCTAGGGCTCCACGGCTTGCCAAATCGGCGGGGTTGTCCTTGGAGTCCACATGAGACCAACTTTCGGTGCCGACTTTCTTCAAAATCAACGCTACTCTATTCCTGACAAAGGTAGGCCAATGGCACGGGGGTTTTCTAAGCCAAGATAAAACTATGGTAGAATCCGCCCACAAATAAATCTTTATCTTGGCCAGATTTATTTGACTAAGCAATGATTCTATCATATTTGCCATTAATGTAGCTCCACAGAGCTCCAAACGGGGTAAAGTTTCGGTTTTAACAGGCGCAACCTTTGTCTTGGACGCAAACAAATGTGTCGTAATCCCAGACGGGGAATCACTTCGAACATAAAGAGTAGCTGCGTATGCCTTTTCTGAAGCATCGCAGAAACCATGAAACTAGATCATAGTCAGGGTGAAAATTAACCCATCTTGGAATGTTAACTTTCTCAATATTAGGATAATCACTTAAAAATGCATGCCACTGATTAAGTGTTAAGGGCTTTAAGCATTCATCCCAATCTGTCTTATCTTTCCAAATTTGTTGCATTATAACCTTAGCCACAATAATTTTTGGAGAGAGCCATCTAGCGGGGTCAAATAGCTTCGCTATTTCTGACAAGACAGCACGCTTTGTAACAATATCCTTTCCTGGTTGCGATACGTGTTTAAAATAGAAGATGTCACTTACAGCATTCCATCGCAAACCAAGAGTTTAAGTCGTACTAGTATCTGAAAATTTCAAGAAATCTGCATCAAGCAGACTCTCGCAGGGTAAATCTTCCAGAAGGCGAATGTGGTTTGCCGTCCATTTGCGGAGCACAAAGCCAGCTGAACTCAGAACTTGAGTTAGTGCATTCCGTCTTCTGAAAGCGTCTTCTAGCTCATGAGCGCCAGCAAGTACATCATCGACGTACATTTGGGTTTTCAAAATTTCAGATACTGCCGGATTTTGAGCTTCATTATCATTTGCCAATTGAATTAGAGTACGAATGGCAAGATATAGTGCACTGTTCACTCCGAACGTCACCGTGTTCAACTCATAATCCTTTATTTCGACTTCAGGACTTTTTCGGAATAAATCCGTTGAAATGGGGTTTGATCGGGATGAATTAAAATTTGACGATACATCTTTTCGATGTCGGCGTTAAATACATACCAGTAAAGTCGCCAGCGAAGAACCAAAACCGTTAGGTCTGCCTGCAATACAGGCCCGGGGTACAGAATATTATTTAAACTCACGCCATTGGATGAGGGGTTGGAGGCATTAAATACTACACGAAGTTTGGTAGTAATACTATCGGGTTTAAACACGGCGTGATGGGGTAAATAATACGTCAGTGAATCCGATGGGGAAGAACCTACTGCTCTGACATGTCCCATCTCAAAATACTCGTTAATCACATTATCATATTGCTCTTTCAAAACGGGGGTTTTCAACAATCGAGCTTCATTTCTCATGAATTGGGACAAAGCAATATTTCGAGAACCTCCCAGCGGCAAGTTATTCGGATAATCACGTCGAAACGGGAGAGATACGACATAACGACCATCAGAGTTTCTATACGTCGTGGTTTGATACACTTTTTCACAATACTCCTCGTCAGGAGTCAATTTAGATGCCTGTGGAATTTCTTCCAACTCCCAAAAACGAGAAAGCTGAGAACCTAGCTCAATATGGTTAATGAATGTTACCACGGAGTGTAGGGGTTCAGGGTGAAAAATCTTACCGGTCACTATCCAACCAAAAACAGTTTCCTGCGCAATGAGATTGCCATTCGGATGTCTCTTAACATCAGGTAATAAAATCTGGGGATAAACATCTCCCCCAAGCAGAATTTCCACACGAGTGCACTTGATATCCGCCATAGAAATTTCGGGGAAGTTCGAATTAATAATCTTCGAGAACGAGCAAGATGGTAACCGACCGGTTAATTTTTCCACGACATATGCTTCGGTCTCTATTCTTAATTTAGGGTCAATCGACGATCCAATTGAAATAAAACATATTCTTGAAGACGTCGCTGCTACACGACCATTTAGGCCAGTGATTTCCGCCATCGGAGCCGAAAATGTGGGGATAGAAAGCTTCTTTTGCAATCTTCTTGATATAAAGGTAGCTTGAGAAGCGGGGTCAATAAGTGCTCTAGCCGAACACCTAACATCGTCGACAAGTATCTCACACAGAGTCGTACCTAACAATACCGTCGCGTAGGGGTTTGAATTAAGCTGTGTGGCATATGCTTGAAAAGAATGAGCAGCCGCCGAAGTGGAGGGTCTATCATCAGCACGAACAGGGGATCGATGGTTGCTAGGTTCTAGAGCAGTAGTAATAGGGGGGTGATTCTGGGGTACAACAGTGCTAGAGCTTTGCCTAAAACCATGATTGTCTCTATGCAGTAGAGAATGGTGTTTCTGCTTGCACATAAAACAAACATTAACGCTCTTACAACTTTTGAATTCGTGAGACGTCGCTAGGCAATTTGTACAGCACTTTAGTCTCTTTACAGTTGACACTCTTTCGTCAGCGCTCTGCCTCAAAAATGAGGGACAAAGTCTTAAGGGATGCTGCTCCGGGCAAAGAGCACCTCGACTAACGGGTTGACTCGATTTTGTTTTGATGACAAAAATTTTAACCTCCGTGACTCGTTCACGGACCTTTTTGAGTTGTTAGAGTTGAAAGTTCCAGGCGGACTCTGGATGGGGTTTGCACTCGAACTTCTTAAATCATAAATAGACTCAAGAGTGTGATAACGCGAGGACAAAAATTTATCCATTTCATCCCATTGCGGCATATCCGCGTCGCGTTTAACCGATTCTTCCCAAAGACCTAAAGTGTGTTCGGGTAATTTTATGGAGCACATATACACGAAAAGAACATGGAACAACTTCTCAGGCGTAACTTTAAGCAAGGATAAATTAGTTATGCAGTCGTTGATGGTGCGTTGTAACTTCTTTATATTGGGGCCCGTCTCACGGGTAATAGCGGGAATATTGAAAAAAATTTTCATTTGGGCCGTTATGAGAACCCTATTGTTCTCATACCTATCCACTAAATTTCTCCACGTGAGCTCAAACCCTTGATTAGTCAACGGACACGTACTAATTATGTCATGCGGCTCATTCTTGGTTTTATTCAAGAGATAATATAACTTCTCAACTGGGCTCAAACGGGGGTTATTTTTGTACAATGCTGAGAACATGTCTCTAAAAGTGGGCCAACTTTTATAGTCTCCATAGAAAATTTCCGTATCACACGGCGGTAAATGTATTATAGGGGCGGCGACTTGCCCCAATTCATTCGACCTATCGGCTTTAAGCACAATTGTCTTCAAACGCTCCTGATTCTCGGTAATGAGCGAAATACCGCGAACGTAAGTGGTATAAGAGGCCATATACCTTTGCTTAATCTCAACAATTTGAGCATTCTTCGTAGCCTCCATCTGTGGTAGAAGGAGATCGTATGATTCCCGAATCGCCTCCCACAACCGAGTAAGTTCCCTTTCATGGCTATTCAATGACCGAGCTGATGGTCTGCTGCGGGAATTGTAGCAACGTATGCCTCGAATTCAGCCAAACGGTCGGCATTCCGAATCACATTATTCATATCAACCATTGTCGTTCTACGAGTTGAAATGGGTATTTTGGAATGTAAGCCAACACGAGTAAAGGACAGAAAAAAACTTAGCACCCACCGGGGACACAATCAGAATTGCCTAGGGTCGCGAAAAACTTTCCGAAATGAAATTCCGTTAAGCAAGTGTTATAAAAAACTTCGCCAAAAAAATTTCACGAGTTCTTAAAATGTCAAAAAAAAATGAGTAATCACTTTAAAGTCTTCACCTTTAAAGGTTTGGGGCAAAATTCGCAAAAAAAAGATTTAATTTTTGGGTTAAAAAATAAAATATGTTAATTACAGAAAATGTTTTGCAAAGCTGTTCCTTTATTTGAATTAACTTTTATGAAAAACGGATAAAAAAATTGATTTTGGTTAAAACCTGAATTTTAAAAACACTTGAACCACTCTATTCACAAAGCAAAAAACACTTTCGAAAATAAAAAATGTGTACAAAATATCAGAAGCACTAGTGTTGCATGAAAAAACCACGAGTAGTCACAATCGATTTCAAAAAAAATGTTGTAATTTATAAATATCCATAAATTTCAAAAAAAAAAATATTGTAATTTATAAATATCCATAAATTTATGGGTAATTTATGATAAACTTCGAGCAATTGTTTAAAAATTAGCGAAAAACACGGCACTTTATTTAAAATTATAAATTACCCGGTTTATTCGTACGAGTGAAACCTTTACAACACTAGTGTGGTATGTGTAACAATATAAAAGAAATGTATAAAGAAACCACCAACCAAAAATACACAGGGTATAAATCACTTAATTATTTGTATTAACTAAAGATCCGCTCACAGCTAATGTAATTGATTTAATTTTCAACAAATTTTGTTTATATTTTTATTTCCACGATATATATATTAAAAAAAAATATCCACAAAAAAAAATCAACCACTTATGTATGTATATACGTGTATGTCCGTCTGTTTTTGTTTACAATCAATCAACGAGTAAATGTTTCCTTATTCTCTTTTGTGCGATGTTCGTTTCAACCAGAATATATCTAACAAGCACTGGTAAATTCAACGAAATAAAATAAAGCTTTTCTTTATTAACAGAGCTGGGGTTAACATAAAAAAACACTTTTAAAGAAATTATAAGTTGTTTTCCTCTTATTACTGCAAACAAAAGAACTAAGAAACAATTCTGTGTATACATATATTATTATTATGAGCAAAATATATGAACACTATCTTTAGCGGTTGTTGTTGGTAAATTAAAAAGGGATTCACTTTAACACACGGTGTTGTTCTTGTATTTATTTAACACAACAAAACCAAAAGATTCACTTTTATATTGTTACACTGCACTTGTATTTATTTATTAATTAAAAAAAAAAATAAACACGTACCTTTTTTTATTCTAATAGGGTAAGATATACTTATAAATTTTCGGGGTTTTTCGGGGTTGTTCTGCTTCCACAGTTTTCGGGTTCTAAAAAGAAAGTAATTTTCTTAAAGAATATTCCAAAGAGTTTCGGGGTTTTTTCTATCCGGTTCGAAGGACCAAAATGTTTCTCTGGATTATTTCCTGAAGAAAATTGGTTATAAAAAAAAAACGAATATTATTAGTTTTTTCTTGGGTTTTATTTGGGTGTAATTTTTTCATATGTACGTACCATACTCTTCGGGGTTTTCTAGAGTAGTAAATACAATATGCAAACTTAGGCAAGCGCCAAAAAAAAAAAAAAAACAAAAAAGAACACAAAAACATAGAAAGCCACTGAACAGTAACTGTGGCTTTCACATGATCTGTGCTTAAACACTAGTTATACAAATATAATCAGAGATTGGTTCAATGTCGAACTCAATATTTCTAATTTTCACCTCTTTATCAGTTGTATTAAGTATCTTCACGTGAGCAATTCCTTCCTTTGGAATGATGCAGTTACTTAGAAATATTCCTTCCTCCAATTGTTTGTTTAGGATCAAGCTGTCTTCCGTTAAATTTACGTTAATTTGATGTATGACTTCGCTACGTTTGGGTATTGTTATAAAAAAATCTCTTAATATTTTTGATTTCATAGGTATTTTACAATCTTCATTCTCAATAATAAAAGTTATAGTAAAAGTTTCATAGTCTATTTTAGCTAATAGTTTGTTCAAAATATCGCGACCTATTATTCAATCTGTTTTAATTGGAAAATCGTCTTCTATTATCTGAAATTTGTGTAAAATACTTTTATCGAATATGCTAAAATGTATATCAAGTGTACCTATCGAGGTAATGGTTTCATTTGAAATGCCTGACAATGTACAGCAATTGTTTTCATCAATTGTTTCATTTACGTTAGGAACATTCCTCTTGCATAGAGATATGCCAGCGCCAGTGTCCACTAGGAAAGTTAAATATTTGTTATCTAATTTATATTTTAATTCTATATAATTTGTAATGTTATTCGTAATATGCGTATATTTCGCGAGTCATTATTATTATTTCTTCTAATTTGGGTATTATTACGATTTCGGTTATTCGAATTGTAATCGACGTTATTGTTATTATTCCTATTTGAATTATTATTGTAATGGCTATTCCCATTCCAATCTACGTTGGAATTGTTTCTATGAGATCTATTATTGTAATGGTTGTTCCTATTCGCATTTATATTGGTATTGTTTCTATTTGTGTTGTTATTGTAATAGGTACTCCTATTTATATTGGAATTGTTTCCATTTGAATTATTATTATTGTCGGAATAATTATTATTAGAATATCTCTTAATTCTTTGATTGTTCCTTCTGTTGTGACTGATTCTGTTGGAATTATTATAATCATTGTCCCTGTGTCTAGAAAACATTACTTGATTTTCCACTTGACTTTCTATATCTAATGCTATTGTTATCACTTCATTCAGTGTTTTTGGTTGTGCGGCAAAAATTGTATTTATATATTTTTCATTTAGACCTTGTTTGAATACATTAAGTGAATATAGTTCATTTATCTTCCTCATATTGACTATTTCCGATTCATTTTCCAATTTTAATTCTTGTATTTGAACTTCGATTAGTTCATCTATTAACTTTAAAATTTTATTACTGTATGTGCTTATGGAATCATTTCTTTGTTGAAATCTAGACAGTAGATTCTGGATCTTACTTATTGTTTTATTACTCTTGTATCTGTTTGTAAGCAAGGTTTTTAAAGAATTGAAATCTGTCAGTGGTGTGGTACCAATTGCTGTTCTAACCGTTGAGCTACATTTTACGTTTATTCCAAAATCTATTAAGGTCGATTTAGCAGTATCATTTAAAGTGTCATGTATTAATTTTACTAGTGTCAAAAATGGTTTCAGTTCTTTGTAATTTCCTTTAAATTCAGCGATTATCTTAAATGCCGTTTCTAAATTAAAAGACGCCATGTTTATGTTTTTTTCTACTTCACGTTCTGTTTCTATTCTCTGTGTGTTTTCCTCTTCTTGTGTATCTATTTTTTCCTCACTCTCTGACTGAAATTCTTCTGATTCCATGGGTCTCAAGAATTTTTTTTATCTCTTTTTCTAGTTCTATTAATGTATTTAAAGTTTTTTCCCTTCCTTCTAATTTGGTTTCACTGATTATTTCTTGACTAATTTGCTTGACTATTTGCAATTTTGCATTAATTGTTTTATTTGTATATTTTCTGTTTGGTTGTTTTTTTAAGTTTCTCAATAGTTCCTGTATTATATTGAATTTGTCCATTTATTATATAAATAATTTCTATTTTATTTAAAGTGAAATATTAATTTTCTTAAACATTTGTGGCGCAAATTCTGGACGCCGTTTTAATTGCTAATTTTCTAAAGTGGTCTTTTACTTTATATAAAATAGTGAAGATAAGTATACATATTATAACTATTACTAAATATGATGAGTGGTCCTCGTCCTCAATTTTTGGAGTTGGCGTGCGTATTGTTATGTATTTTTCTATTGTCTGCGTTGCCTTCTTTTCGCTGTCTAATACATTGTTTGATTCATACCCTGCCAGCATGAGCATTATGGATGTTCCTAGCTTTTTCCAGAAACTCATCCTAGTCTAATAACCGTAATTGTTGATAAAATTTATGTTTCTGCTCCCCTTGGCTGATTGCGATAAGTCTTCTTAGCTCTTTTCGCTGTTTGTTTGCCTTGGTTTTCTTGCCGCCCCTTGATCTTTTCTTTATTGGCTCTGGTGATAGATGAAGTTGTTTTGTTGTTTGCCTTTTATATTCCTCTATGGTCAATGACCTAGGACCATGACTTTTGGGTGTTGCTATGTACTCTGGTATGTTCTTTGAAATACCCTCTGGTACGTATTCTTCGTCCACAGCTTGGTTGTTATTTAATAGTTCCTCATATTTTCTTACCATTCGGTCGATTTCTTCTTTTGATGGGACGTCCTTTAGTGTTGGAAGGATTTCAATGGTGGTGACAGACATTTAGCTAGTTGATGGTTCACCATTAAAGGGATCAGTTTTTTTTACAGGATTAATTGATTGATGATGTAGACAGTATTGGTATTTGCACAATTTATCTTTGCAGGCATCTATATAGTGGTGTAGGTGTTTACAGGATCGGTGTTTGCAGGATCGCCATATAGTGTAAGAAGGGTGTATAAAAGGACACTAAGATTGGGTGAGAACCGGACCAATCTAAGGAGGAATTTTGTCAAGTGCTTTCCTCAAAGCAGTTCCCGCGTGCACGCTAGATGCACTTTTTAATGCTTTACAGAGTTAGCACGTAGGCAGATTATGCCAATGTTTGAACCCTTTGGCAGAATATGCCAGTAAAAAAAAAAGAATATCTCTGTTTGGCTTTAATTATAACCCTTTCGAATCAGAATTAAATTTGATTATTTATTTGAAAATGCTGGTCTTTTATATCATTATAATTTAATATTTTTACTTAATTTAAATAATAGTCTTCTCTTTTCTTTACATTCGCATATTACAAATTCATTGATTTTTGAACGTTGGGCCCAATAGCCAATCAGAAAACGTTCAATAATCAATTTAAATTTTTCCCCTCAAAACTTGAGTGACATTCCTATTTGTCATGGGTTATTGACACAATTTGAATTTTCACAAATTTGTCATTTTGCATTCTAGTGATATTTAATTACACAATAATTTATAGTTTTGTAATTCAACCCTCTACCCAAGGTTAGTGTACTTTGTGATATGTGTTGAATGAAAAGAAAAGATATGCAAAAAAATAAATAAATGTAAACAAATAAATACAAATAAATATGTGCATGTGCATATAGTAAACAAATATAAACCAAAAAATATAAACAAATAAAGACGAATAAATGAAATAAATAAAGAAATGAAGATGTGTGTAACATCATCACAATAGGCTTATTGGTCTGAAATCCTTTGGGACAGTGTGTGAACTCTTTCCAGCTTTTGGAATGAACACCACTCTTGTCTCCCTCCATTTCAAAGGAATGTACGTTGTGTTTATGCAGCAAGTGAAAAGACTGCATAGCCAAGGGGAAATGTAGTCCGACACATGCTGCAATTCAGCTGGAATGATACCGTCAGGTCCCGGAGATTTGTAAGGTTTGAAGCTTTTAATCGCCCAGGTCAATGTTGCTAGCGTCAGAGTATTCCAACGCCTGTAGTGAAGTATGAGAATTGCCCGGAAAATGGGTGTTCAGTAGCAAGCTAAGTGATTCTCCACTTGAGGTGGTCCACACCCCCACTGAATCCTTCAAATAGCCTAATGTGTGAGGGGTAGAAGCCAGAACCTTTCGCAGCCTGGATGCCTCGGAAACGTCCTCTATGTTATCACAAAATTTTTTCCAAGAATCGCATTTTGCCGTTCTAATCTTCTTCTTATAGGTCCTAAGCTGCAGCTTGTACGCCGACCAATCCTCGTCCGCTCTTGAAGACTTTGCCTTGTTAAAGAGTTTTCTGCAGGAGTCTCTACCCTGCTGCAGCTCGCTAGACCACCATGGTGGTTTCTTCTTGCCCTTAGTCCTTGCCAATGGGCAAGAAGAATCTAAAGACTTGTTAAAAACCGTCGTAATATGATCCACAAGACAATCAATGTCCGCAGAATTGCGCGGTTCGGTTAAGGGTATTGTTTCCAATAACCCAGCAAAGGTTTTCCTATACTTAACCCAATCTGTCCTCTTCAGATTCCTGGGGACACTCTCCGTTGGGTCCTTTTCTCTAAGTAAGAATTCGATATAGCGATGGTCAGAAAAGGAGTGGTCATCCAACACCCTCCAACCATCAATTTTGTCAAATAGTGTATCTGATACAAAGGTAGCGTCAAGAACCTCCCTTCTAATGCTAGTCACAAATGTGCTAGTGCTAGTGTTAGTGCTAAGTAAAAACTCAAAAAGCAACTCACCTCTTTCGTTTATGTCCGTACTTCCCCAGATCGGATGATGCGCATTGACGTCACAGCACAGCACCAGTTGGTGTGCAGTCCCTTCGGCCTTCCGGATCAGATTTGCCACGCTGTCCGGGGTAATAGGCCCAAGATCGCAAAAATAGGCGGAGGCGAGCCAGATTGATTTACCATCTAACTCCAGGCTAGCCGCTGTTACATCTCTGTCACTGAAGTTAGATAACAAGAAAATATTAAAACTGTTCCTCGCCAAAATGCAGGGCCTTGTTATACCTTCATCCTTAGCGACGAGCAGCTTATAATTAGGAGTCTTCAATCCGCAAACCCTGTCACCACAAACCCAGTGCTCTTGGATGAAGACTATGTCTACTCCGCCTGTCGTCAGGCGAACCAGCAATGCAGACGTTGCTGCTTTACAGTGGTGAAGATTTATCTGTAGGAGCCGCATCATTTGCAACTGCCTGCACATCCATCTTCACCACCGTGATTTCGGCTTCGTCGTCCGTGCTTTCAAGGAGGTCGTCGTAGAATAAGCCAGTAGCATCCCCTAACAGCTCAGAATAGGATGTTAAGTATCCATCTTCCTCCATAGCTGTGTGGGAACCCACCTCAGCTTGAGCTTCACCAGAGGTCCCCTCCCCAGCAGACTTCTCTACTGGCTTGACGATCTCTGGGATTGGTCCCTGATCGCTTTTATAGACCTTGATCATAATCTGCCCAAATCCGTAGGAAATGATGCTGTTTGTCTCGGTTAAACGCGGGGGGATTCGGCATTAAGTAACAGTGTTACATGCCGACGTGCCCCCTCTGTATCACCAAATCTACCAATCTTCCAATTGTGCGTTGGAAGATCAGGATTGCAGACCTTCAGCATCTTTAGCACAGATTCCGCATCCCCAGGAGTTGCCGGAAGCCAAGCATGCGCTCTGGGTCGGGACGGAATGTCCTGCTTGTGCACAACATCCAGTTTTGCTCGCGGCCAGAGCTCTGCTAGTTTGCTGACGGCAGCCCTGTAAAGGGATAATGAGCGTTGGTCAGCAAAAGCCACCAGCTTAGCACGGCCTTGGTGCCAGCCTGCGTCGCGGCAGGTTGGAGGTGGACCTGGCACATCCTCAAGGACAGTGAAGAATACTTCGGCTAATTTAGCCTCCACATAACTCCACTTGTCCTTGGGGATAGTGCCATCTTCATCTCCCCTGTTAATGATAGCCATTACAAGGTTGTCTTTGACAACCTGACTAAACGACTTCGGCACAGCGTTGCCGGCCACTTTAGTACTTTTAGGTAATGGTTTCTCATCTGGCGAGCGCAGCCTTTTACCCGCCTTCGAGGTACTAGCAACCTGTTTATCAGGTACACTAGTCTTAGCTGAGAGGTCCTGTTCTTCAGTGACCTTCTTAGCCTATGTGAGCGACTCTCTCTGTCTATCAGACAGCTTCGCTTGGTCGAGTTTGCCTAGCCTATCGATAATCTTAAGGCATAGTCTCCTCTGATTATATTTCGCCTTTGACGGACGGACGTGATTGACCCCAGTCTTACCAGACTTGGAGCCCTCCTTAGCTGCATTCCCAAGGTGACCGGATTTGTCCATAGCCTTCATGGGTTTGCTGCAAGTGATGGAGATTGTAGTCGGACTGACAACGGACCCCAACCCGCTAGAGTTTTGACCAGAGGTCGCAGCGTTTTCTAAATGGCCAGACTCCTGGGTCTTAGCCTTCGGACAACTGCTAGATGAGCTAGCAGCGAACTGTGATGCAGAGCCTCGAATTTTGTTTTTGTTTTTTTTTAGAAGAATTCATTTTCGTTCCCACGAGTGCAGGGGAAAAATTATGTCGACCGCGTCATAGCCCCCAGTAACGCAGCAAGGGCGGCCCACTGCCTCTACCTACTCACTGAGGTGCGCAGGTATCAGTGAGGCTCCGTTAAAATGCAGTCGGTTACCCCTGACTGCAAACCATCCGATAAGCACGGGTCGCGTGACACTCCGGATTAGGGGGTGAGTAACCTTTAGTCGTGCACCTTCAAGGTTCCGAACTTGACACAGGTTCAGGACGAGGTACTGATACAGTAAAACCTCTTCCATTACTAGCATCAAGTAAGGAGCCGCAGTGCACTTAAGCCACCGCATCGCGACAAGATTGTTACTCATGGTGGCCGATCTTCACTTAAACCTATCAAAAAACAAAAATATTGCACAGATTTTTCTCAAATTTGGTTTGTATATGTTTTTGCAAAAAATAGGTGACCTTACCAATTGTAGTCAGGATCGATCCATTTTCCGACCTAGTCCCCAAATAAATATAGCATCCGATATGAACATTTTCATATCAGAAGGCAAACAAATTAATAACACTGCCACTCAAATTTGGTTTTTGCTTATTTTCTACATCCAATTAGTTTGACCTGAGAGATAGGGGTCTAAACGCATGGTATAGGTATCATATAGTCGGTCTAAACCGACTATTATTTTCTAACTTTTTTTTTTAATAACGAAAATTTCATGGCAATGCCACTTGTTTTATGAAAATAAGTTTATATAATATATGTGGTTTACGAAATGTGTCGATTTACACTTAAACAGCGTTGTGAATATTAAAAACTTACCGAAAAATAACCTTTTATACGAAGCTCATTTTCATCTCGGTGGTTACGTCAACAAATAAATTTGTCCCATCTGCGGCATAAAACTTCACACACGCATCTTGAACGATGCACTGTTTGGTGTGGTTTTTCAGCCAGCTGTATAATTGTGTCATTTTTCTTCGAATATGCGGATGGAAAATGCGTTACAGTGAACGGTGAACGCAACCGTGCAATGATACCTGTAGCGCGATTCAGTAACTTCTTTTAACAATAATCAAATCGTTAGAAAAAGAAAACAACAAAATTATCGATTTTGGTATTCAGTTAAATTTTTAAGCGTTATTCGTTATTGTTAAAGCCAGCTGTTGGTGTTATCTAAACGACAACAATTTTTGTGTTGTTCATTCAATCGTTAAAAAGTTAAATTTTTAGTTTCAAATGTCGTCATACATAAATAAAAATCATAAAATAATGAAAATATTTTGCTTTTATTATAAAAACTTTTTATATAAATAAGAAAAATTAAATAGCATATTCAATTCATTATTTTATATTCAAATAAATAAACAAAAATATTAATAAAAAATATAGAAATTAAACATAAATATAAAATCATCCTGTCCTTTTTTTCTATTCTTCTTTGTGTTTTCCGCTTATTTTGACAGAGATGCCACACGTTTACAATTTAAATAAATAGAAAAATAGATTTGTCGACTGTCGTTAAGGTGTAGTTAGTGAAACACTTAATTGTTAGTGCAAACAACAATAGCTGTCGATATATTTTGCGATTGTGGGATCGCAGAGTCGCACTACTGATTATTTGTGTCCCATTTTCGAAGATATGTATCTGGACAACATTTGGATACAACAGGATGGCGCGACAAGTTTGAGAATCTCGTTAATTGCCATTTTGGCCATGTGCGTAGACCACCGCGTAGTTGCGATTTGATCCCGTTGGACTATTATCTGTGGGTAGCTCTTAAGAATGAATTTTACGCTAATCAACCAACGCCGATTGAGACACTAAAAAAATTGTGCAGTTATCAGTAAAGCTACTTACTGATACAAGGCCGGTCTACGAAGTCATTTTAATGGCATTTTAGTGTTCCATAATTAACCGCAAGATTGTAATTTCGAATAAAAACGCCCGACTAAAAAAAATATGATTTTTTATTTATAGCAAAATCAAAATTTGGTATCCAGTATGTTGGTATAAATCCATAATAATTAAATGTTACAGGTACGATTATAGCATTTTGAAATCTCTTAATACAAAAATCTTTAATTTGGCTTTCCTTTTTTGTTAGTTATTTTCTTTAAAAAATAATGTCAAAGACTGTCAATATTGAATATATGATGATCTTAGCAGACTTGGTCTTGTATGGTGTAACGACGAGTTTGTAGTGGCAGACAGTAAAGAAAATACAGCTGTTTAAAGTTATTATTAACTTTTATTGAGTGGAGATGGCGAAACTTTAGTTCTGAAAGAGACCTAGACCAGTAATTTCAAAAATTCCATGATTACAAAATTCAGTAGCGAAACTTGGGACCCACGGAAATACTGGCGAGCAGCACTATCTTAATATATGAAGAAAGACCTGAGACAAAACTCTCTTTAAATAGTAGTGAAGGTTGTTCTTACAGGGAGACGTGGAACAGCATTCCCGTCATACATGAAGGGAAACAGGGACAGTACTCCAATATAACACCGACGGTTTTATTAGCGAACTTACCTAGGTGAGTAACTGCCTACCTTGTCCACTGCGTTGCTTGATGTAGTTGTATATGGTGTGTCCATAAGAGTGGTTGGTATGTAACCGTGAGACTTTTCTAGGTAAGTGTGTATGAGAATGTGGTGGGTATGTAAGTGTGAGAGCTTGATAGGTATTAAATATGGGTGGTACGAAAGTGTGTTGAGTACGTATTTCTTGTATACCGACACTGGTAAAATTAGTTTAGGTAATTAAAAGTATAATTTGTGTGGGCGATAACGATATTTTATATCCTTCATCCTGTTAAACAGGATTCGGCTGCGCGTTTGATTTACTCATGCCACTTGTTTAAAATGACCCAGTTGACAAAATTTCAAACTGTTCTCCTGAGTAAGAGCGTCCTTGCATTGATACGGTCGGTTTTGTAAAGGTGGCTGTTGCTGGTAGTATTGACGACATTGTTGCAAGCGTCCCTGTCCTTCACGTGCATTAGTTGGTGCTGCTAGATCCGGCCGAGTATCAGTTCTTTTAATGTTAACTTTTTCACCTTTCTCCGTTATTTTCGATGTATGGATTATAGGAGTATCGGTTTCTTCATCGGATGATATTGACGATCTTGTCGGGGACACAACTGGTGATGGTGTTGTAGGGTTTGACGCGAATTTATTCTGGATTCGGCAGTCTTCTATGGGTATTTTTAATCAGCTGGGGCTTAGGTATTTTTTTTATCGGATTCATCGGTATCCCAGACGCAGATTTGATGCTGCTGACTATCCTCATTTCCTTTCGTTTTGGAGTCGGGGCTTTTATTCCCCTTCTCCGCCTCGGATATGGAGGAGATGTTTAGAACATATGGTGCATTTGGACTGGTCACTTGCATTGTGTTCTTTCTTGTTGATTATCGCGAGATTTAAAATGTGCCAAAAGGTTTTATAGAATCCCGGACAAGTCGACGCATGGACAGAAATTTTGCTGTATTGTTGAGACAAGTCGGGTTTTGACTTGTTGCTAACGGCTTTTCGAACTCTTAAAATTTTTCTTATAATATAGATTATTATATAAATTTTTGTGTATCTCCATTTCTCATTAATTTTTTAATTTAAATCTTATTTTTAACATTAAAATTTTCGTATAATATAGGTTATAATGTAGTGTAATTTTGTTTTTATTTAGATCTTGTGCTTAAAATGTTCTTGAATTTTTTATTTAATATAGTTTGTAATATTGATAATTTAGTGAAATATATTTTTCTAGATATTCTAGTCAGTTTCTTTTAGAGAAAAAAAAACATTTTTTTAGGATTTCAGAAATGGTTTTCGCATTCTATGAACGTTTGCTGTCGAAATGTATTATTGTATTAGCTATAGCATTGTTATTTTCATGATTGTTTGTTTAACCGCAGTGGTTGCAGGATCTCAGGAACGTTGCATGATCGGTTTCTTCAGTTTTCAGCAACGGTAGCAGGACCTCAGGAATGTTGCAGGATCACCATGTAATAAGTAACATTTTTACAGGGGAAAAGGGCAATTCCTTTATTTATTATTTTAGTTTATATTTTTAATTATTCGGACGGAGATTCGTTTGTTTTATTATATTAAATATCCAGACTGCCCAAAGCACTCTAACATGCAGATAATGGTTTATTTTATTAACCTTTATGTCAACAGCAGAACTGCTACACGCACGTCAACAGTAACATACCTGAGTATGTACATAGGTTTTGAATGGGGAATGGGATGCCGTTAGCATAGAAATGCTAATATCCAACTCTGTTATATTAATAAATCAGTTTCTAGGAAAATGCATTATTTTCATTACATTTAGTCATTGTTTGTTGAAAAAAGTTGTTGTATAGGTAGACACAGGTACGTGTTATGCCTTTTTTTGTTGCTTGCCCCTGGAGTTCAAGTTTTTCAGCTAAAACATGTCTTTATGCAGAAATTTTATTCTTTGTAGTTTCAGCAAATTTAGTTTACATATGTGATTCGAAGTAAAAAGACGTTTCTGTTTATTTTTTGGAAATAAAAAAAAATAATAAACGTGAAATGGCTGATGGTGAATGGCTTACTCCACGACAACTAAGCTCATTTTCGTACGAAGAACAAACGCTTGAAGCGAGCAAAGAAAAATGAGTCACCACGATTGAATAGTGTGCGACGAGGCTTAGGTGAATGTGTAGGTGATATTGGTGGTGATGACTCAGACGTTGGAGAATCACGGTACCAGAATATGAGCCAGAGGCCGACAGTGATTCTGATGAAGAACTTGAAGGTGTACTAATTGAATCCGGCGAATGCTTTACTTCCAGAGATGGTAATGTTTGCTCTTCGATACAACCACAACCTGTAAGATTCCTTATGCACAACATTACAAGAAGTGCACACTCTGGACCAGTACGGGCAACGCAACGTTTGGCCATTGCAGAAACGTTCCACTTAATAATGTCAGACGAAATATGCGACATAATTATTCGTGAATCAAATCGAAAGGCAAGGCAATGCTATGATAATGACAATACAAAACAGCCAACAAGAGAACCGGGATCATGGATTCCCATAACAAAAAGTGAATTTGATGCATATTTGGGCCTACTTTTGCTAAGTGGCTTTATACATTCTGGTTACGTGCATAGGAAAGATTTGTGGAAAACTACATCACATCCATTATATCATGCTGCAATGAGTGTACGATGATTTTTGGAAACAAGCCGCTTCATATGTATTTATAATGGAAACACACGCCAGCAACGCAAACAAACTGACAAAGTAGCAGCAATATCGGACATTTTTTTGATGCTAAACAGCTGTCTTCGTAGATATTACGTGGCAGGAGCCAACGTCACCGTAGATGAACAATTTGATCCGTATCGTGGTGGAACTGGCTTCACGCAATACATACCATAAAAACCTGCCAAATATGGGATAAAAGTGTGGTGGGTATGCGACTCCATTTCGTCCTATCCATTTCTGGTACAATTGTTGAAAGTTGAAAATCTAAATAACTAAATTGAATTTAATTTTTCAATGCAGGGACAAATCTATACAGGAATGGCACCGTTGGCGAAAGAGTAGTAAAGGATTTACGTGTCAACCTTTTTGGTGGAAGTGGAAGAAATATTGTATGTGACAACATTTTCACTAGCTAAAACGTGGCAAAATCTTTGTTGAGAGACAATAAAAGCACATTCGTGGCAGCAGCATTTGCCAACCCCAAACGACGTGAGGCTGAATCATCAATGTTTGAGTTCTATAATAACGTTACGATGTGCTCGAACGTGCCCAAGGAAAACAAGGCAGTTGTAATATTGTCCACTACTCAGTATACAACAAAAACGGCCGCTCCTAAGAAGAAGCCATTGCTTATACCTGACTGCAACAAAGCCAAAGGTGGCGTTGATAACATGGACAAGTGCTTGTCCGAATTTAGTACCAAGCAGCACACAATATTATGGACGTTGCTGCGTTTGCTGCATACGTAATATACGTTGATAACAACACTTTCCTGAAGGCATCTAAAAGCCACCGTAGGATCTTTCTCCATCAGCTAAGCGAGCAACTATGCAAGAAAGAAATGGAGACAAGGCCGAATAACGAAAGAATATCCAGAGTTGTGGATGTTGAAGCACATGAATCGGAGGAACGTGATAGTACGGGCCGCCTAAAAGTAAAGGAGAATTGCAACATCTGCTCGAAACGAGTCCCTACTTGTAAAGCATGCACATTATGCAACAAGCCAGTGTGCGCAGAGCATTCCAAAGACTTGCCGCAATGCGATAGATGTATTTGAATTTCAATAGTTTTTAATATTTCCTAGTTTCTTAAGTATTTTGTTCATAAGTATTTTAGAATTTATAATCATTTTTATACCCTACGTATTTTTTTATATTTTCAATAATAATTACAAAAATTATCTCAAAATAAACTATACTTTTCAATTATGTCATCATATTTGCATGCATTTTAATATACATACCCAGGTATCTATGCTGTTGACGTAAGGGTGCAACTTTGTAAATGGGCTTTATCTTCCAAACGGATAATGCAATCCTAACCAACCTTGGGACTATTGCGTGCAACAGTTTCAGCTAGGACATCACGAAATTTCAAGTCGATCCGATTATCCCGTTCAGAGTTACAGCTTTTTAAAAAACGCAAAACATACCCAGGTATGTTGCCGTTGATATAAAGGTTAATTGATAACAATAATTCATTTTAATTATTTATAACAAATCTATTCTTATTAATTGATTATAATAATTGATTTTAATTTGATTTTATCAATGATTGATTATTAATAATTCATTGATTATTCAAAATTTGTTAAGCTTATCTATTATTGAAATGCAAAAATGTAAAAATGTAAAAATGCATATCGTGTGCATGTTTTTGTTTTTTCGAAAGATTTTTTTTATTTGCAGCTTTGAAAATCATTTTTCTTAATTCAGCATGCAATTTCCTTACATTTAGCATGCAATTTCCCTACATTAAGCATGCAAATTTTTCTCATTTTTAACAGAAAAATTCCCATTTTTAGCATGCATTTTCCCATAAATTTGCCCAAATTTGGCAAAAATTTTGTCATTTTTGACAAGCATTTTTACCATTTGGCATGCATTTCCTATAGACTTAATAGGCATTTTACTATAACTTAGCATGCATTTTCCCACTTTTACCAAGCGCTTCCCTTAGTCCCATTTACTATATGGGTGTATCCATTGTTTGGAAAAATTATGTATTTTTTAAATCTAGAGATAATATATAGATTAGATCGTCTCGATTTGAAAGAGTTATACTATTTAAACCTCTTCCAATATAACAAACTAAAATGTAAAACACTATGGTTGACATCAAGTGCATTTGTTTCACAATCATAAATTGTGAAATTTCAAGTGCAGTCAGAATGAGGCAATCGAATGAAGTGCAGCGTTTTCAAGAAATGTTTGTGTGTCAAAACTGACACCCAAAACAATTAAATGAATGAACGCAATGGGGGATTGTGAAAGAAAAATAAATGCAATACGATATTGCGACATAATATTAAATGTAAAACAATGCAATAAGAGATTGCGACATACTCGTGCCCGTTGTGAGTAATTTGATACATTTATAAAAACAAATGACTAAACAATGCAATAAGAGATTGCGACATACTCGGCCCGTTGTGAGTAATTTGATGAGGGCAAAACATTTATAAAATAAATGACGAACTGATTTGTTTGTCATATTGAGTGGCATGTTATTTATTTCCCAAAAATAGATGACGAACTGATCTGTCTGTCGTATTGGGTGGCATGTTCTTCACAATGAAAGTGTGACATTAACTTATATGATTACACATTGCATGCTACAATATAGGTGTTTAGTGTGACGATTTCCTTTTATGGAAGTCTACCAAATATTTAAAAAGGCCAGTGAAGCGTAATGTGGTTATCAAAGGTGCTAATGGTACATGGTGTAGGTCCGATAAAAATATATCAGATGCATTTGCTGCCCACTTGAAAACTACATTCCAAAAACGTTATCTAAATAGTATTGAAGAAAACGATGAAATACTCAGGTTTTAAGATTCACCATGTTAAATGGACTTACCGATATTGCACTTCTTACCGAATGAAGTACAATCAGAAATTAAGAAGTTGAATAAAAACAAATCACCTGGATATGATTTATTTTCTGCTAAAGTCGTAAGCAAATTGCCTCGGAAATAATATTTTTAACTACAATTTACAATTCAATATTGAGATTGGACCATTTTCCATCACAATTGAAATGTGCAGAAATAATCCTGATTTTGAAACCAAGCAAACCCGAAGAGATGGTCTCATCATAAAGACCAATAAGGTTACTTACAATATTCTCTAAAATATTTGAAAAATTATTTCTTAAAAGTTTATTGCCAGTATTAGTATCAGTTCGGGTTTCGACATAAACATGCTACTCCCGAACAATGTCACCGTATTTTTAATATTGTAACCGATAGTCTTGAGAATAAGCGGTTCTGTTCTGCAATTTTCCTCGGTATCCAACATTCTAATTTTTCTTTAAAAGCTATATATCTAGTTGCAACCAGTCAGTTTAAAAACGAAGCTTCACTACTCGTACAAGCAGAAGTGTATCTTCTTGAAAAAATGGTTTTGTAAATGGAACATAAAAGTAAATACTGATAACTCCCAACATAAGACCTTTGCATTAAGAAGAGGTGGCTGCCCTGCAATAACTATCAACGGTGATGTTATACCTAAACAAGACACCGTAAAATACCTAGGAATGACGTTAGACAGGCGTCTTATACACTGACAGACATATGGTATAGAAACCATGGTATGGTATACATACTACAATATAATACCACACATATAGTATGTATAATTGTGGTTTCGTTTGACATTTGATCATATGTTTTGAAAAATGGAAAAAGAAATACAAAAAAAATTTTGCTTGTTTTAATGAATAATGATAACTATATTTGAAATATTAATATTAATAATAATATTTGAAATATTTTGCCTGGTTATTTTAGGTTCTTTCGAAGAGAGACTAGAATGGATTTTTGTAGTCTCTGTTGTATGATTATTGATTCACAATAAAAAATATGGTGTTTTTTTGTTTTTGATATACATAAATATTATATAAAGGTATTATATTTCTGTTGTTTATATACTATTTTAAATAAAAAAAAAGATCTATTCGAATACTTTTGATACTATGTATTTCATCAAATAAAAATAAAACATGTTGTCGTAGTTTATCTTCTTCAACCTCTTTGTGGCGGACTTTTTATGCTTGGCAGGTTAATCTATTTTTTTTGTGGTTGATTTTACAAAGAATCCACGATGTCAGCTTCCTTATCGCTTTCCTTATTTTAATTATCCTTTTTATCAGCTTGGCTTACAAAATAGTTGATTTATTTTATATTTTTGTATATATATTATGTTTTTTTTGAAATATGTTCGCTTAAGTTGTTTGGTCAGGCTCCTTTTCGACTTTTTCTGAGGTTCATAAATAATGCTTCTTCAAAACTTTCAATAATACTTTCCTTAAAGTATTGAGTATAATTTAAACAAAATTGTATTACTTTTTTCGCATAATTATTAAAAAAAGGAAAATTTAACACACAAGAACAAAATGAACTATAATAAATGACTGCCTTCGTTTAATGAATTTACAGCTGATCAAATGACATTTGATGGAATTTTTGCCGCCTTCGTTTTTAATTTTTAGATTTAGAATGTTTTTTTTTTTTTTTTTAGCTGTGTTTAACATTATACCACGTTTCTACTACCTAGATGAACGTAGTATACGAATCAGATATAAACCAGCTTTAATTGTGGTATAGGCTAACATGTGGTATATAATGCTAGTATGGTATGTATACTACATGTCTGTCAGGGGTATTACATGGAAAACATATATAAAAGCTAAAAAAATACCATCTAATGGTGAAAACTTGCAAATAGGGCCAAAATCAAGATTAAGCTTAGACAAATAATTAAGAATTTATAATTTCATATTGAAACCAGTTTGGACTTATGGTATTCAGTTGTGGGGTACTTCAAGTAAATCTAATGTTGAAATTCTTGAAAGATTCCAGTCTAAAACCTTAAAACTAATTACAAATGCTCCATGGTTCATCACAAACAAAGCTGTTCTTAAAAATCTCAGAATATGCACAGCAAAAGAATAAATCTGAAATTTCAGCGAAAAGTATCTTCAAAGATTAAGTAATCACACAAAACCCTCTGGCTATTTCGCTTTTAGACGATAGCCATGAGGCGAGAAGATTAAAACGTGCACATCTGCCATTCAGAAACTAGTAAAATCATATTGTAAATATGTACATAAATAATAGTAAAGATTTGTTATTATTTTCTTTTTTATAAATGGTTGTGTAGCTCAATGGAACTCCATAATTCCTGTTATGTATTAACTTAATTTATCAATATTGCTTAATGTCCTTGGATAGATTGCAAATAGAAATGAAATTAAAAAAATAAAAAATATATATCCGTGTTTGATTTGTCTTGAATAAACAAGAAAAACAATCTGTTTTTGCTAAGTTCATATTTAGCGTTAACGGCATGTTCTCCGAATTTTTATTTAAAGTAAAAACATTTGATTTTGAGCCTTATTAAGTTCTAACTCAATCATAAAATACTTTTGCTTACATAGATAGAGCAAAATTAGCAATCTTGTTGGTTTAAGACTAACTTCAAAATATTTCTTCGTTCTACGTTAAACTCCACAATTCGTTTTTCTTTATTTTTTTAAATAATTTTTTATGAGTCGACAAAAACATTATTGTGCAATCAACAATTCTTTTTTTTTTCTTTATTTTACAAAACAAGGCATTATGGAATAATCAATGCTTCAGTTTAAATTTTAGTATTTATGTTGGTTTCATCAACACTCTGCTCTGATAATCAGAGAAACGACTCGACATTTACTATATTTGTAGGAGTTTGTTGTATATCTATGGAAGTACATACGAAACTCCTCCCCCATTAGATGGAGGATTTTCCCGAAATTTTTTATTTGACAACTTACTTCTATCGCAATAAGTTATAATTTTATTATTATACTCGATTTCCTCTATTTCTTTGAAGGTTTTTATTGTTGTTAGTTTCACTTCATCTTTCGTAGGTGTTGTATTCTGTTTTATATTTTTAAATTTTAGAACGATTATTTTATCTAAATATATTTTATTTTTATTTGGACAGCCGAGGAAGTCATTTTAATGAAATTAACCCAAAGATTGTAATTTCGAATAAAAACACCGGACTAAAAAAATATGAGTTTTTATTTATAGAAAAATCAAAATTTGGAACTTATATGCTCCACCCTGTACGTTGGTATAAATCCATAATAATTTAATGTTACCCTGCTATCTCACATCACACTGCAACTGTGAAATCGTTGTGTACGTATTATCAACGAAAAATTGTTTGAATTAGTCGAATCCATCGTCATTAACTTTTGTGCATTAACTGACTGCAGTCTCATTTTAAAATGTTGTCGAAGCGTAAACTTGAAAAAATTTGTTTACTTCTCTCTCTTATTTTTTTTTTAAATAGAGTTTCCGAGTTTATTATACAGGCACATGTTTGAGGGATTTAATTTAATTTAATTTTTTTTTAAATTTAATTTAATTTAATTTAATTTAATTTAATTTAATTTAATTTAATTTAATTTAATTTAATTTAATTTAATTTAATTTAATTTAATTTAATTTAATTTAATTTAATTTAATTTAATTTAATTTAATTTAATTTAATTTAATTTAATTTAATTTAATTTAATTTAATTTAATTTAATTTAATTTAATTTAATTTAATTTAATTTAATTTAATTTAATTTAATTTAATTTAATTTAATTTAATTTAATTTAATTTAATTTAATTTAATTTAATTTAATTTAATTTAATTTAATTTAATTTAATTTAATTTAATTTAATTTAATTTAATTTAATTTAATTTAATTTAATTTAATTTAATTTAATTTAATTTAATTTAATTTAATTTAATTTAATTTAATTTAATTTAATTTAATTTAATTTAATTTAATTTAATTTAATTTAATTTAATTTAATTTAATTTAATTTAATTTAATTTAATTTAATTTAATTTAATTTAATTTAATTTAATTTAATTTAATTTAATTTAATTTAATTTAATTTAATTTAATTTAATTTAATTTAATTTAATTTAATTTAATTTAATTTAATTTAATTTAATTTAATTTAATTTAATTTAATTTAATTTAATTTAATTTAATTTAATTTAATTTAATTTAATTTAATTTAATTTAATTTAATTTAATTTAATTTAATTTAATTTAATTTAATTTAATTTAATTTAATTTAATTTAATTTAATTTAATTTAATTTAATTTAATTTAATTTAATTTAATTTAATTTAATTTAATTTAATTTAATTTAATTTAATTTAATTTAATTTAATTTAATTTAATTTAATTTAATTTAATTTAATTTAATTTAATTTAATTTAATTTAATTTAATTTAATTTAATTTAATTTAATTTAATTTAATTTAATTTAATTTAATTTAATTTAATTTAATTTAATTTAATTTAATTTAATTTAATTTAATTTAATTTAATTTAATTTAATTTAATTTAATTTAATTTAATTTAATTTAATTTAATTTAATTTAATTTAATTTAATTTAATTTAATTTAATTTAATTTAATTTAATTTAATTTAATTTAATTTAATTTAATTTAATTTAATTTAATTTAATTTAATTTAATTTAATTTAATTTAATTTAATTTAATTTAATTTAATTTAATTTAATTTAATTTAATTTAATTTAATTTAATTTAATTTAATTTAATTTAATTTAATTTAATTTAATTTAATTTAATTTAATTTAATTTAATTTAATTTATTTAATTTAATTTAATTTAATTTAATTTAATTTAATTTAATTTAATTTAATTTAATTTAATTTAATTTAATTTAATTTAATTTAATTTAATTTAATTTAATTTAATTTAATTTAATTTAATTTAATTTAATTTAATTTAATTTAATTTAATTTAATTTAATTTAATTTAATTTAATTTAATTTAATTTAATTTAATTTAATTTAATTTAATTTAATTTAATTTAATTTAATTTAATTTAATTTAATTTAATTTAATTTAATTTAATTTAATTTAATTTAATTTAATTTAATTTAATTTAATTTAATTTAATTTAATTTAATTTAATTTAATTTAATTTAATTTAATTTAATTTAATTTAATTTAATTTAATTTAATTTAATTTAATTTAATTTAATTTAATTTAATTTAATTTAATTTAATTTAATTTAATTTAATTTAATTTAATTTAATTTAATTTAATTTAATTTAATTTAATTTAATTTAATTTAATTTAATTTAATTTAATTTAATTTAATTTAATTTAATTTAATTTAATTTAATTTAATTTAATTTAATTTAATTTAATTTAATTTAATTTAATTTAATTTAATTTAATTTAATTTAATTTAATTTAATTTAATTTAATTTAATTTAATTTAATTTAATTTAATTTAATTTAATTTAATTTAATTTAATTTAATTTAATTTAATTTAATTTAATTTAATTTAATTTAATTTAATTTAATTTAATTTAATTTAATTTAATTTAATTTAATTTAATTTAATTTAATTTAATTTAATTTAATTTAATTTAATTTAATTTAATTTAATTTAATTTAATTTAATTTAATTTAATTTAATTTAATTTAATTTAATTTAATTTAATTTAATTTAATTTAATTTAATTTAATTTAATTTAATTTAATTTAATTTAATTTAATTTAATTTAATTTAATTTAATTTAATTTAATTTAATTTAATTTAATTAATTTAATTTAATTTAATTTAATTTAATTTAATTTAATTTAATTTAATTTAATTTAATTTAATTTAATTTAATTTAATTTAATTTAATTTAATTTAATTTAATTTAATTTAATTTAATTTAATTTAATTTAATTTAATTTAATTTAATTTAATTTAATTTAATTTAATTTAATTTAATTTAATTTAATTTAATTTAATTTAATTTAATTTAATTTAATTTAATTTAATTTAATTTAATTTAATTTAATTTAATTTAATTTAATTTAATTTAATTTAATTTAATTTAATTTAATTTAATTTAATTTAATTTAATTTAATTTAATTTAATTTAATTTAATTTAATTTAATTTAATTTAATTTAATTTAATTTAATTTAATTTAATTTAATTTAATTTATTTAATTTAATTTAATTTAATTTAATTTAATTTAATTTAATTTAATTTAATTTAATTTAATTTAATTTAATTTAATTTAATTTAATTTAATTTAATTTAATTTAATTTAATTTAATTTAATTTAATTTAATTTAATTTAATTTAATTTAATTTAATTTAATTTAATTTAATTTAATTTAATTTAATTTAATTTAATTTAATTTAATTTAATTTAATTTAATTTAATTTAATTTAATTTAATTTAATTTAATTTAATTTAATTTAATTTAATTTAATTTAATTTAATTTAATTTAATTTAATTTAATTTAATTTAATTTAATTTAATTTAATTTAATTTAATTTAATTTAATTTAATTTAATTTAATTTAATTTAATTTAATTTAATTTAATTTAATTTAATTTAATTTAATTTAATTTAATTTAATTTAATTTAATTTAATTTAATTTAATTTAATTTAATTTAATTTAATTTAATTTAATTTAATTTAATTTAATTTAATTTAATTTAATTTAATTTAATTTAATTTAATTTAATTTAATTTAATTTAATTTAATTTAATTTAATTTAATTTAATTTAATTTAATTTAATTTAATTTAATTTAATTTAATTTAATTTAATTTAATTTAATTTAATTTAATTTAATTTAATTTAATTTAATTTAATTTAATTTAATTTAATTTAATTTAATTTAATTTAATTTAATTTAATTTAATTTAATTTAATTTAATTTAATTTAATTTAATTTAATTTAATTTAATTTAATTTAATTTAATTTAATTTAATTTAATTTAATTTAATTTAATTTAATTTAATTTAATTTAATTTAATTTAATTTAATTTAATTTAATTTAATTTAATTTAATTTAATTTAATTTAATTTAATTTAATTTAATTTAATTTAATTTAATTTAATTTAATTTAATTTAATTTAATTAATTTAAATTTAATTTAATTTAATTTAATTTAATTTAATTTAATTTAATTAATTTAATTTAATTTAATTTAATTTAATTTAATTTAATTTAATTTAATTTAATTTAATTTAATTAATTTAATTTAATTTAATTTAATTTAATTTAATTTAATTTAATTTAATTTAATTTAATTTAATTTAATTTAATTTAATTTAATTTAATTTAATTTAATTTAATTTAATTTAATTTAATTTAATTTAATTTAATTTAATTTAATTTAATTTAATTTAATTTAATTTAATTTAATTTAATTTAATTTAATTTAATTTAATTTAATTTAATTTAATTTAATTTAATTAATTTAATTTAATTTAATTTAATTTAATTTAATTTAATTTAATTTAATTTAATTTAATTTAATTTAATTTAATTTAATTTAATTTAATTTAATTTAATTTAATTTAATTTAATTTAATTTAATTTAATTTAATTTAATTTAATTTAATTTAATTTAATTTAATTTAATTTAATTTAATTTAATTTAATTTAATTTAATTTAATTTAATTTAATTTAATTTAATTTAATTAATTTAATTTAATTTAATTTAATTTAATTTAATTTAATTTAATTTAATTTAATTTAATTTAATTTAATTTAATTAATTTATTTAATTTAATTTAATTTAATTTAATTTAATTTAATTTAATTTAATTTAATTTAATTTAATTTAATTTAATTTAATTTAATTTAATTTAATTTAATTTAATTAATTTAATTTATTTTAATTTAATTTAATTTAATTTAATTTAATTTAATTTAATTTAATTTAATTTAATTTAATTTAATTTAATTTAATTTAATTTAATTTAATTTAATTTAATTTAATTTAATTTAATTTAATTTAATTTAATTTAATTTAATTTAATTTAATTTAATTTAATTTAATTTAATTTAATTTAATTTAATTTAATTTAATTTAATTTAATTTAATTTAATTTAATTTAATTTAATTTAATTTAATTTAATTTAATTTAATTTAATTTAATTTAATTTAATTTAATTTAATTTAATTTAATTTAATTTAATTTAATTTAATTTAATTTAATTTAATTTAATTTAATTTAATTTAATTTAATTTAATTTAATTTAATTTAATTTAATTTAATTTAATTTAATTAATTTAATTTAATTTAATTTAATTTAATTTAATTTAATTTAATTAATTTAATTTAATTTAATTTAATTTAATTTAATTTAATTTAATTTAATTTAATTTAATTTAATTTAATTTAATTAATTTAATTTAATTTAATTTAATTTAATTTAATTTAATTTAATTTAATTTAATTTAATTTAATTTAATTTATTTAATTTAATTTAATTTAATTTAATTTAATTTAATTTAATTTAATTTAATTTAATTTAATTTAATTTAATTTAATTTAATTTAATTTAATTTAATTTAATTTAATTTAATTTAATTAATTTAATTTAATTTAATTTAATTTAATTTAATTTAATTTAATTTAATTTAATTTAATTTAATTTAATTTAATTTAATTTTAATTTAATTTAATTTAATTTAATTTAATTTAATTTAATTTAATTTATTTAATTTAATTTAATTTAATTTAATTTAATTTAATTTAATTTAATTTAATTAATTTAATTTAATTTAATTTAATTTAATTTAATTTAATTTAATTTAATTTAATTTAATTTAATTTAATTAATTTAATTTAATTTAATTTAATTTAATTTAATTTAATTTATTTAATTTAATTTAATTTAATTTAATTTAATTTAATTTAATTTAATTTAATTTAATTTAATTTAATTTAATTTAATTTAATTTAATTTAATTTATTTATTTAATTTAATTTAATTAATTTAATTTAATTTAATTTAATTTAATTTAATTTAATTTAATTTAATTTAATTTAATTTAATTTAATTTAATTTATTTAATTTAATTTAATTTAATTTAATTTAATTTAATTTAATTTAATTTAATTTAATTTAATTTAATTTATTTAATTTAATTTAATTTAATTTAATTTAATTTAATTTAATTTAATTTAATTTAATTTAATTTAATTAATTTAATTTAATTTAATTTAATTTAATTTAATTAATTTAATTTAATTTAATTTAATTTAATTTAATTTAATTTAATTTAATTTAATTTAATTTAATTTAATTTAATTTAATTTATTTAATTTAATTTAATTTAATTTAATTTAATTTAATTTAATTTAATTTAATTTAATTTAATTTAATTTAATTTAATTTAATTTAATTTAATTTAATTTAATTTAATTTAATTTAATTTAATTTAATTTAATTTAATTTAATTTAATTTAATTTAATTTAATTTAATTTAATTTAATTTAATTTAATTTAATTTAATTTAATTTAATTTAATTTAATTTAATTTAATTTAATTTAATTTAATTTAATTTAATTTAATTTAATTTAATTTAATTTAATTTAATTTAATTTAATTTATTTAATTTAATTTAATTTAATTTAATTTAATTTAATTTAATTTAATTTAATTTAATTTAATTTAATTTAATTTAATTTAATTAATTTAATTTAATTTAATTTAATTTAATTTAAATTAATTTAATTTAATTTAATTTAATTTAATTTAATTTAATTTAATTTAATTTAATTTAATTTAATTTAATTTAATTTAATTTAATTTAATTTAATTTAATTTAATTTAATTTAATTTAATTTAATTTAATTTAATTTAATTTAATTTAATTTAATTTAATTTAATTTAATTTAATTAATTTAATTTAATTTAATTTATTTAATTTAATTAATTTAATTTAATTTAATTTAATTTAATTTAATTTAATTTAATTTAATTTAATTTAATTTAATTTAATTTAATTTAATTTAATTTAATTTAATTTAATTTAATTTAATTTAATTTAATTTAATTTAATTTAATTTAATTTAATTTAATTTAATTTAATTTAATTTAATTTAATTTAATTTAATTTAATTTAATTTAATTTAATTTAATTTAATTTAATTTAATTTAATTTAATTTAATTTAATTTATTTAATTTAATTTATTTAATTTAATTTAATTTAATTTAATTTAATTTAATTTAATTAATTTAATTTAATTTAATTTAATTTAATTTAATTTAATTTAATTTAATTTAATTTAATTTAATTTAATTTAATTTAATTTAATTTAATTTAATTTAATTTAATTTAATTTAATTTAATTTAATTTAATTTAATTTAATTTAATTTAATTTAATTTAATTTAATTTAATTTAATTTAATTTAATTTAATTTAATTTAATTTAATTTAATTTAATTTAATTTAATTTAATTTAATTTATTTAATTTAATTTAATTTAATTTAATTTAATTTAATTTAATTTAATTTAATTTAATTTAATTAATTTAATTTAATTTAATTTAATTTAATTAATTTAATTTAATTTAATTTAATTTAATTAATTTAATTTAATTTAATTAATTTAATTTAATTTAATTTAATTTAATTTAATTTAATTTAATTTAATTTAATTTAATTTAATTTAATTTAATTTAATTTAATTTAATTTAATTTAATTTAATTTAATTTAATTTAATTTAATTTAATTTAATTTAATTTAATTTAATTTAATTTAATTTAATTTAATTTAATTTAATTAATTTAATTTAATTTAATTTAATTTAATTAATTTAATTTAATTTAATTTAATTTAATTTAATTTAATTTAA